>APFE030036515.1:0-16487 GCA_000404065.3 Pinus taeda
GTTCACCGCGTGATGTGTATACAATTCCTAAAATGCAGTCTAAGATGATAAACAACTGTTTAATCTTCTTTTGGCAATGAAAATCCTAGCTACTAAGGAAAGAAAATTGAGAGTCTTTCAAAAAGAGAACAGAGCACACACTAAATGCACTGTCCTAAATCAAACCAAGTAGTCTAAATGCAAATGCACATGCATGTATTTGTTTTCAGCCTTTTTAATGTATAAATGACGATAAGAAAGCTAAGTGAAAATCTGAATTATTTTCAAAGAGACCAGACTTAACAAATTTCTTTTCAAAATGAAGTAAAGATAAGGGCGACACTTTGCGATTTCGAAATGAAAATTGTTTTTCGACACTTTAAAAACTACTAATTCAAATCATAGACAAGAGTAACAGTATAATCGACTATCAAGAACAATGGGATTATCTTCTATGACTAAAAACGACACTTACGACACTTTCAGATTAAAAAACGACAGTTCGACTATGCTACTTCTTTGCAAAAGAGAACTGAAAATGGCACACAATACATAAAAACACTTACATTTCTTTTCACAATAGAGGCGGAATGATGGAAGAGAAGGGGGTATTCACAGAGATATACTGACCACAGACAGCAAAACTCCTGAATAGAACTGAAACAAGTGAAGAAAAACCAAAGTCTAAAGGTAAAATTAACCTTCCCTAACCATCGGACCTGTCACACAGGGAATCGAGTATGCAGCGCACCTACTGCACATGCGAAGTGCGATACCTATAGACTTCCTTGAAGGGAGGGTTCGATGGTACCAGTGCGAGACTTTTAACCAGTCTTTGCTCACAATTTACAGTTCAGTTCAGGGATTTAGGCCGAGTAAGTGATGTTCAGTAAATGTAAATCACAGGGGTTGATCTAAGGAGGTTACTAGAGCCACCACTTAGGGAAATTAGAACATTTGCAGATCGATTGTTCAATTTATAAACAAAACCCAGAGATAGATTGAAGCAGCGTTGATCTACTTTGCATTTGTATAACAAATGCAGTTTGAATGCTAGCTGGCTTGACTCCAGGCTTCGTCTGTAAGTTTATAAATGAAACAAAGATAGACTAAGAAACAATCTATTCGCTCCCCAGTGGAGTCCCCATTTTGTTACTGGGAATAGTGTCCACTCAGAGTTTCTATTCCCACTGAGACTAGTAGCTATCTTAGAAACAAAAAATTAAAGACTACTTTCGTTTTCCTTTATGAAAATAGATAAGAGTGGAACAAAGGACACCAACCTTATTCTTGCGCTTGGTTCCTTACTTGGTTCCTCTCCTTCCTGATAGATCTTTCCCGCTTCTTCTTCGTCTGCCCAACTTCAAAGAGCACCTGTGGAATCAAAGCAGCATACTACTATCGAAGAACAAATATCTATATTCATAAATAACACAGGACCAGAGATGTATTAACCATACAAATGCATATACATTCAAACATACAAGAATATGGAGGAAAACTTGAATAGCTTTATTAATATCAAGAATACAAGAGGATTACAACCATAGTTCTGACCCAACATCATCCTCCAGCAAGAAAGCCCTTCTTCACCTCAAGTAAAGCTTAGATCACCCAACACTATGAAGTTACACCAGAAAACCAACAACACTTCTCTACAAGATACAAGATTCTAGCCTTCCGGATCTCTGTGATGAGGGATCCATATATAGATGATTGTAGGGGGGTGATTCATCTTGGGGTTTTGATTAGTGCCCTATCTCTGATAGTTCTTGATTCCACTTGGAGAATGATGATCTCTTACTCATCCCTGGTCGAAAACAGAGAGGCAAGTGTCAGAGGGGAAGCTTCTGGAAGATTCCATGATCTTCCACCTCGCAAACTGTCTCTGCCATTTTTCCATTCTCGCCCATCGCACCCTATAGAGGGGCCATTCAGTATGCATCGCACCCTCTGCACTGGGTATTCAATATGGTCTAGTTTTGACCATTTCTGAGCAGTTTTTAGTGGAGAACTTCTGAATGATGATGTAATCAGCTGACCTTTTTCCTTTAGGTAGTGAAGAAACACTTTTAGGGACTTAGGAGCCCTCAGTTTATGGACATTTATGATTGGGGTTGCAGTGCCCAAAAATGTCTATAACAGAGGTTGAAAGGCATTAGTCCCAATTCGGCTAGGAACACGCAATACAAAGGACATGCACAACTTCCAGCAAAGCAGTCCAATTGGATGCGGCAGTCATATCATAAAAGGTAAGATAACACATACAACACTCACGGATCAGTCTGAGACAAGTGTGACGGTTTTTATAGCAAGGTTCAAATGAAAGGTCTGTCTGATGTCCGACAAAGTAGTCGACATAGATGGTGACATCATTAACTCTAACATATGCAACACATTAACAACAAGATTCATATAATCGCATGTGAATCAGTTCATACACAAGCACGTAAGTTAAAAAACACATATCATTAAAGAAACTGGAGCAATCCACCTACAATAACAACAAATGCATGAAAATGTGTTGTCTCTTATTATATAAAAAAGTGTAAGTCACAATCCTACAATACATCCATGTAAACCTGCTAGCCCCAACAGTGGAACGTTATAGCCACATTCGCCTATTCCTCCAAAGAGGTGTACTAGCCTCATGCAGTGCCCAAAAACAATTGACTAGAGAAGGTGACACTAGCTAGCACGCAAGTGTTGTGTTCACACCAAGGTTCACTTCAATCAGTACATATTTTCCTTTGACGTATCGTGGACTAAAAGTAACAAGCTCATCATACAGAGGCAAGATGATAGATAACCAAGTAGTGATAGTTGTATAAGCCCTCTTGTACTTTACCCAATTTGTTTCAAGGGTCATACATGGTTTCATGCAAAGCTAACCTATGAACGACACAAGCAAACAAACTAACAACCAACAAAGCAAAGCAAGAGCAGAAACAAAAATGAAAGTGAAGCAAGTAAACAAACAAGTAAGAAAACAAACAAGCAAATAAAGCACATAAGCAATCAAGCATGCAAGCAAACAACTGAAAGAAAATACTACTACTACTCTTACACTAATAGTACATGGGCCTAATCACATGAAGTGATACTTCCAATATAGCCACAGGCGCATTGGTCGACCCATGTTGGTGAAGGCTTGGTTGACAAGCAACCCAGTTGTGTGAACCAGCAAGCAAGAAAGATATAACAATGAAGATAGCCACACTTCGTGATTCAAAGTGCCCATGGGACATAAGTGAGTGCATGTGCATGATGGGAAATCTGTAGACTTATCATGGTGTTGTGTGGCACTATGTGCAACTTTGAAGCATAAGCACACTCTTGATTGTGACATGAAAGAAAACGAAAGAAACAAAGATAACCTGTGTCGTGCACAAGTGCTTTCAATGTAAGACTCCTCCAATGCATGAGCAATGGGATTGTGTAGTTCGAGTGGAGGAAGTAAAATCTGATTTATCTTGAGTGCATACAGATGAGTGATGAGGAGCCTTGAGTGTTTGAACAATTTCCTGATCAGAACCAAAACCATCCTCAAGATAGCGAGGGCCTGACATAACCATCAGCTCAGGCTGAAGTGCCTTGACGGTCTGCGAGGTTTCGACTTCATTCAAAGATGGATCTTCGTAGATCAGTGCCTTAGACAGATTAATAATGAGTGAATCAAAATCGTGATCGGATGATAAGGTGAAGAGATCACGACAACCAAGATCAAAAAATTCAAGATGTTGGTCGGCATCCTCATGGTTTGATGAATCACACAGAGGGGTAGATGAGGAAGAAGGATGTTCACCCTCTGTGTTTCCAAAAAAAGCATATGAAAGATCAAGTGGATTTCCAATGAATGATTGGTCCTCTCTATTGTTGGATGATGGGCTAACATACGGTGTGTCCTGCGAAATATCAATAATGGGTTTATCCGTGGATGAAGAAATACATGTGAAATCATGGATGGCAGGTTCACCAATGATGTTAGTAAAGAACGGAAGGGGGCTCGGACGGAAAGGAGTCATCCTTTTCCGAGTGTCGATGCTCAAGATCCCACTCATACTCTTCATGAATGACAATGCATGTTAGTTGTGCAACACCAACTATATCAGTGGGTTGTTCCTCATTCACAAGAAGTGAAGAGTCAGAAATGGACGAACACAAGACAACATCATCCGAAGGAACACCTGAGTGCGAAGATGGAGGTCGAAGAAAAGAATGCATATGACAACTCGAAGGACTCATAACTAAACATGCACAAAAATCAAGTGGAGTGATGCTGGGAGAGTGTGAAGGATGAATAGATGTGTGAGCATGATCCTCAACATCAATGGGCAGTGGTGGAGCTGCTAAATCAGAGGGAGGTGGACAGTCAGTTGAGATAGTTCCTGCTCCCACATGAGATTGCGCAATTCCATCAATGAAGAATGTTGAGTGAGGCTTGATATCAAGCTTCTTCTTGGGACGGGCATATTTCTTAAGGCAATAATCAAACCGGTCCCAAAGATAAGCAAATTTCATTTGGCTCTTCGGAGCTTGAAACTGCAAGTCACGGAAGCACTACCAAAAACCAATAACAGATTCATGTGGAGCCCTCAATTGTTATAACAGTTTCTGGTCAAGATATTCTGGATCAAAATGATAGAATGTGTCTTCAATGACATCACAGAAGTGCTCAAATGAGTGCACGGTGTCAGCCGGTAGGCTGAGCACCCAATGAAATGGAGATTCGCGAAGTGTGTATGCAAGCAACAAACTAGCCTATTCGTCAGAAAACTCATCTTCATCATAAATCATGAAAAGAAAGTTATATAAGTGCTCAAGCCAAGACACTTTGCCTTCACTATCATACGCGTGAGTTGAAAAGAGATCGAAAATCTTCTTTGAGATGTTGAAATCTGCACGATTCGAAAAACACTTCGGGGGAAGAAGAGTGCAAGACTCCATAAAAGAAATGTAAAGGTTCAAATCTGGATGAGAGGGCACTCATTGTCACCAGGCCCTCCTTCTATCACCAAAAATGTTAACGGTGTTGGACTTGCCAACATGTCAAGGGGATCTCCCCAGTAAGAAGTCCCAATTAGACCTCAGACCGTTTGGTGTAAGAGTCTCAGCAGTGGGTCGTAAGGTAATGCCTTGATCATGGTGTCACACAGAGGCAAGTAGAATAACTTTTTTGGATTGTAGATTATTGTGGTGTGGTTTCTAAGAGATATTCGGAGGTTCCAACACTTCAAAATGGGGAGGAGGTGAAGGTGAGTTCTATGTTAAAAGGGATCAATCCCAACTCGGCTAGGAACACAAAACACAAAGGACATGCTCAACTTTCGGTGGAGCAGTCCACTCAGATGCGGCATTCGCATCATACAAGGTAAGATAACACGTTCAACACTCATGGATCAGTCTGATACGAGTGTGACAGTTGTTATAGCAAGGTTCAAGTGAAATGTTTGTCTGATGTCCATTAGAGTAGTCGACACGGACAGTGACATCATTGACAACATATGCAACACATTAACAACGAGATTCATATAATCACATGTGAATCAGTTCATACACAAGTACGTAAGTTAAACAACACATATCATTAAAGAAACTAGAGCAGTCCAACTACAATAACAACATATGCATGAAAATGTGATGGCTCTTATTATATAAAGAAGTGTAGGTCACAATCATACAATACATCCATGCAAACTTGCAAGCCCCAATAGTGGAACGTTACCGCCACATCTGTCTGCTCCTCCAAAGAGATGTACTAGCTTCGTGCAGTGGAGAATCCAAGGCGCTTTACAATACTGTCCAAGCCTTCTTCAAGATAGTCCTAGTAGAAGATTGGCTGACAAAAATTCTATACAATGAGTTATGAAGGACTATTTATAGAAAAGGGTGGGGTGGCCCTTGACATTCCCCTTTGTGACAATTCAACTACCCTCATGGCTCTTCACTTACTCTATGACTGTTACATCCAACCATTGACACTCGACTTACACTTGACATGACTCAACATTACCATGCACATGTACTCATGTGAGATTGTTGGGTTGTGTTATATTCTTTCTGTGACTAGCCCACGTAGTCAACTGGGGGGTTTAGAGGGAGGGCAGAGCCTCCCCTTCATTGTGTCGATTATGTAGCGGGGCGGAAACCCCCTCTATCCAAGGGGTTTGAGGGGGGCGGTAGTCCCCCTCTCAAGGTCCAAGGCTATGCCTCGGGGAAATTTTTTTTGGACCCTATAGTACATTGGACAAACCTACCTATGGTTTTCTACATGGTTTTTGCACATGGTTTTGGACGCGATGGTTTTCGGTCCATGGTTTTGGATGCGATGGTTTTCGGTCCATGGTTTTGGACGAGATGGTTTTCGGTCCATGGTATTGGATTCTTCGTCATGTATAAATATGTATTGTAACATTGAAAGGATCATAATGAAAAATCAATTTGGTAGTCCCGATTTTGGGATCCAGGGGAAATCTCTATGTATATGTGTTTTATGTGTTATGCTCTTGCATTGTTTATTTTCTGTGTTTTAGAATTCGTATGCAGGTATTTTCTATACAGGGTTAAAACCTACATTTGGTATCACAGGTTGTTTTGGCATTAAGGGAACGCCTTTATTACTGATGGGTTTCACTCGAGCCTGTGTCAGACCCTATTTAGTGGGAGATCTACGGGTTCAATTTTGGTGGTGAAATAAGATGGCGAGCAGTGGACAGTGTTGGGTAGTGGAGGTCCTGTGTAATGGTTTTGGGGAAGAAATCCCAAAAAGTAGGATTAAACTATTGTAAAAACTCCGAAGTATGCGGAGCGTGAAGTATAATAAGATTGAGTTAAAGGGTAGTCCACCCAAAAATAATGTAAAGAAATATAAATAGAGTTGGCCTGTGCAGAGATCACGGGCCAAGGAAGGGTATAAATAAAGTGTGGATCTATGAGGGAAAGGTAGTTCGGTTTTGGAAAAATATGAAATGTAATGGGTTTTTGAAGAAGATATTTGGAAAGAGTCTGTAAGTCCGAGTCGAGGGTTGGAGTAGTAGGTAGAGGCTGCAGCTGTGTGTGCAGAGGCCTAGAAAGTTCGCAACTGTGCGCCTACCCCTGCAGCTGAGTGCGCAGGGTGGATTTGGATGTATTAAGGATAAAGTGGAAATAAAGATAAGTTTCTTATGAAATTTTGTGTTTCTTCTGAGCTTTCAAAATATCTGTTTACTTTAATCTGTTTATGGTTTGAATGAATATAAATCTAGGTTCAGTTTAATGTACGAAGTAGTTGTGTTCGTTAAATGTTTGCTTAAAGACCTTGGTAATTGGTAACCATATCATCTAATAGAATAAGCGCACTAAAAGGAAAGAAAAAATCAAGCCGGATCTGTGCAAATACCGAGCAGCGCAGAGCTATAAATCCATGCACGAAACCTCTAGACCACACCAAGACATCCCTAGGGTGCGGAAACCTGGTTCCAGCACCCTCCCCTGCTAACTCGGGTGAGACCTTAGTCTACGCTCTGTGGGATGTTGCCGAAAGGGCTGATAGCTACGAGATTTGTTTGGCTAAATAACTCTTCCAAACCTGGGTCAAGCCCAAATAAGCCATCAAATGGTTTCGTTGTCAGGACTGGGATCTGCATAAGGGGTGTCTGGTGTGAAACGTGGGGAATCTATAGAGAAGAACATTGAAAAATCAAAAGGATCAGGGATGGTAGTAGAGCAATGGTAGCTATGGCGAACACGATTCAGTTACCAGTGTTCAAAGGAGCAGAAGGCGAAGACCTAGAAAAGGAGAAAGAAAACATGTTCAAGATTATAGTTGAACAAAATTTGCAGATACAGATTATGGAGACTCAGTTGGAGAATTTATTAAAGGAAAAAGAACAAAAAGCTTATGTATCAGCAACTATTCGAATAGCAACAACTTCCATTGCAGGTACTTCAATAGCAAGAAATTCTATTGTAGCAACCATTACAATAGAAACATAGTCCACTGATTAAGAAGTTGATTTAGCTAAAACTATGGGAGATTTATCATTAAAGGGTCAAGAGATTGAAAAGTTAAAATTTCAACTCAACAATCTTCAGGTGTAGAAAATCAAAATTGACAATGATTACTTGGCAGAGTTATAGAAGAGCCATAGGTTGACTTAGCGAATAGAGACCCTTGAAAGTGAGTCTATTATTTCTCAAACTGCTGCATAAGCCAAAGAGAATATATGGTTGGATATCAATGAATCCATAACTCAGTTATAGCCTTCAATTGAAACATTTTTGAGTAGGAACAATTATTTGAAAAGTCAAAATAGGTAATAGAAAAAGTGAAGAAATACTTGGTTCATAAACCAGGAGATGCAACAACATTAATCAGATCTTAAATTCAAAGACAAAGGAAGATCTTGAAGATTATGATATTGAAGACAACACTAAAACCATTATGGAAGTCAGCAGGATACCTAGCAAGAGAAATTTAATACTTCGATTAGAAAACAAGTGTCATAATCTAGAATCTAAGAGCATAAAAAAGTTAATATGCTACATCAAAAAGGACTTACAATTTTGAGAGGATGGGAGATAGATTAGCTCCTCTTGAAGAATACAAGCATAGATTTCATTTTATAGCTATAGATAAATCAATATTTGCTGAGATCAAGGGAACCATTATAGGAAAATATTTTACTGAAGGTTTGAGTTTTGATTTATTAATCCAGCATGAGATCAAAAACTTTTTCATAGTCAAGCCCATATTTTCGAAATACACTGAAGTGGATGAGGCTTACAAAAAATTGATAAAGTATTCCATTCCTGATGAAGACAGATTGGAAAAAATATGTCAGCTCATTGATTGAACAAACAATAGGTTTCCAACATCAGGAAACAAACTTTCAGCAACGAGATGTAGGTTTGTTGGAGAAAAAGCAAAGATAATTAGGAAATACAACAAAGTAACAACTTTACAGCCTCAGTCATCAACATAATCCTCGAAGTCTGTGCAATATGTCCAAGCAGTTCAAGATTCCTATTTCCTAGTTCTATTTTTGTAATTAGTTTCAAAAGGTATTTTGTAAATAAATCTTGATTTTTAAATGAATCTATTTCGAAGACAGCTCTATAAATACTTTGTAGCTCGAAGCATAAAGGGTTGAACTGTTGATAAATGGAAACAACAGAGTCTAGTTTAATTTTTCCTTGAATTAAACTAGAAATTAAATTTGAATTCTATTCTCATAGCACCTTAAAATAGTTAAATTAAGCTTATTAAACTTACTTAACTTAGGAAATTCGATTTGGAAGTCTTTTTTTCATCATGTGTATGTTCTACCTACTTTGTAGGAGTCTACTGTGAGTTAATTGTGAATTATAAAATACAAGACTCAATTTCATGAGTCAGTTTAGTTAAATTAGTTCTCAAACTGATTGAGAGAACTAATAGTGAGTTAATAGTTAGTGGTGTCACTAATGAACTTCACTAGTGCTACTCTAGTTAACTGAATATTTACTCATCAGAAACTCATGCATGCCAATTCTAAGAAAGACCTAGTTGAGACTAGAGTGTAGGGACAATGTACTATTTGTTTTAGATTTTTCTAAGTTGCACTGATAGTGCATGCAATCAGGACTTGATCCTTAAAGGATTATGTGGTTTTTAGAGGCTTTATTTCCCTTTAAATACAAGATATCCTCCATAGGAATTACGCATTGGAATAGAGACTTGGATATCTTGTGAAGAGGCTAAGATTTGGCCTTTAGCTTACTTATGAGTTGGAGATTGAATTTGTTGAGTGATGGGATTGTTCTAGAGAGAACAAGCATTGTAATTTCATTGGATTTTCTGGATTAATACAAAAAGGATAGTGGGGTTTTGAGTTGTGGCTCTCCTCGGATATTTATTGTGTTATATTCCTTTGATTATCTTCCTCTATTGATTATTGTTTGCTCGATGTTTATGGGCTTCCGTTGTAGAGAGTAGAAGTTGATTCTTGTATCTTTCTTTAGAAAATTGCATTAGCTTGTGAATCTAGAGGATTTTCTACATGGTATCGGAGCAGAGAACAATATACTAGAGGAGATTTTGAAGTTTTGAGTTTCTGGGTTACAGGTGAAAGTCAAATTTCCAATACATACTTCAAGATTGACAAATGGCATTCCATGGGTTGAGGATTGAGTATGCCTTAGAAGGTAGCTCAAATTTCATAGCCTGGAGGGATACGATGGAGGTTGTGCTAGAGGACAATGCAGCTTGAAGGAATTTGTTGAACAAGCAATTCCTAATGTAACACCCTCTGGGGTAAATTTACATATAAACAACATAATAGGAACATAAATACAATAAACATATCAGCCATCAAAATCCATATATACATTAGTACATTTGCACATGAAAATCAAGGGAATGGATTTTTCATTAATAATGCAATGAACCAACTAGTGATGGGACTACCATATTCCACCTGACCATAGACTAGCTGAGCCAAGTCTCTCTTCAGCTAATCATCCTTGTTCCATATTCCAAGCATGAATGTGGGACTCATACAACACATCAAAAACACCAATCAATGTGGATGCCACCGGAGTTCTCCTCTTACATTGTGAGGAATTTGAGTGCCTCCTAGTCTTTCAGGCTTTGTCGTGAATCCCTAGTCTAATCTAGGGATCACTATGCCCTACACCAAGACATACTATCCAGGCTTTACTGTGCATTCCATCTCGAAATCACTAGGCCCAACAGAGAGAAAATCCACTGTTAGCACCTAAATCTGCCTTACGCTGAAGGAAGGCAAAATTTACGGTAACCACAAACCACGCTCAGTCTAGTAGCTAGCCCT
This sequence comes from Pinus taeda, assembly GCA_000404065.3. NCBI lineage: Eukaryota > Viridiplantae > Streptophyta > Pinopsida > Pinales > Pinaceae > Pinus > Pinus taeda. The sequence continues at coordinate 10,791 of APFE030036515.1, forward strand.
ACAAGAACATGAGAGGGCTCTCTCCAAGTCACACTCAGCGAATAAGTAAACAAAAAGGTCTGAGATGACTTACAGTGAAATATTGATCTTAGGCTAGTAAGTAAATATGGATACAAGAAGCAAATTTTTTTTTTATGAATGACTGAGTTTCTGAGATGGTATGGGACCAATGGACAGCAATGAGCAGAGAATTTAATACAAAGGCACAGATTACTTCGTGAGGAAAGACAAGCGGAAAGTCTAGCAATTTAGTTTGAAATAACGCGGAATGGAGAGATTGCTTAGGAGGGTGAAAAGGGCATAAGTAAATGAATCCTTTTCAACAGAAGAAAAACACACAGTGTGAAACTTTCCCATAGGCAAAGCAATAAAAATGAATTCTACCTTATCTTACCCAGAAAATTTCACTGGAAATGAATATGAATGAACTATGAAACATAATGAGATACATATGAAACAAAAGGAAAAACACACTTGCTACACTCACAACCACATGAATCTCATGAAACAGAGCTGCTGCCTTTCATTAATCCTCTGTCAAAATATACAATGAAGAAACAGAGTTTCTTTCCCACAATCTCCCAGAAATTACAAGCCAACCAATCCTTTGCAAATGGTTTGCATACAATAAATAGACTATGCCATGACGAAATAGAATGACCAAGAGTTGGGGAGTTTCTCAAATCATTACAAAATGGAGATGGAAAGCCAACCATTAGCTACAGCTGCAGCATTACAAAAATGACAAATGGCTTCGGTGACTGTTTGCCTTCCTTTGCCACTTAGATAGAAGCCAAACTCTTTAAACTTTGCCTTAGTTTACAAAAAAAGTGAAATGTAGATGAGAGGGCCGAATTGGAGAAAGTCGTGAATCGAAATGTCGCGAACCGGAAGTGATTTGGCCTTTTTCTCTATATGCATCGCGCCCAATTCTATATGCGTCACTCCACTTTGGAGGTTGTTTTGAGGTACCTGCAGGAGTCAAAAGCCTGGCCTGTCTACTTTCCAACCCAAGTGGAATTTCTAAATTTAATGCTCATTTGCCCCTCCAAATCTTCATTCTCCCAAGACTGCTTCTTGTGTGTCAAAATAGGGGTAGAGAGGTAATTGTTTGAGTGTTTTTGGCCTCCTGGAGACTCAAATCATGCCCAAATTTCTTTTACATTCACCAGTAGTCATGATTTTGCATGCTAAATCCAAAAATGCAAGCCATTTGCAATTTGGAGCTCCCAATCCTAAGCGCCGCGCCAGTGGCGCGGCGCACAGGGAGAAAAAACCTGTGTTGTGACCAAAAATTTGCCATGTGACCAAAATTGCCCCAAATTTCTTCAAATTTGGGCTGGAGGTTCTCTAAGAGGTACTATGATGGGCCACAGAGGCTTCAGCCAAGATTCGAAGCCGATCTTTCTCTTTTTTCCTCTTTTGCCTCTTTGTCGCTTTGCTCAATTTTGCCTTCAAGCTCCTTATCCGAGCCTTTGAACTCATGTTCCGTGCCCTCTAATGATAAACCATCCGCCTCAGTATGGTTTTGTCCCTGTCAGCCTTCTCTAGTAGTCTCTCAAGGTGGATGTTGATACACTCGAGCCAAGACTCACGGTCATTGTTAATTTCTTGCTCTAATGGAGTGAGCTCATTCCTCCTATGTTGGGCAGCTTGGCGATTCTCATGGATGCTTTGCATCTCCATAATTTCATGCTGATCCTCAAGCTATTTGTTCCTCTGCTCCAAAAACCTGATGATCCATTTGGCCCTCTCCAAATTGAGTGACAAGTCTTGGATCTCTGTTTTCTGCTCCTGGATGGTCCTCCTAAGTTTGGCACTCTCCTCATCTGCATCATCATCATGAACGAGGATAAAGTCGACCTCTTGCTCTCCTAATGGCACCTTGTCATGCACGGGCCTCTTGCCCTTGTCCTGTACCTGTGTTGTTGATGTCGAAAGCGAGGCCCCTTCCACCCCAGGTGGAGATAACACTCGCTTTGCTGCTGCAAACAAATGTCTACTACCTCTCTGATAGGTGATGAATATTGGCATAGTAGTGGTCTCATGGCGCTCATACTTATGAGAAGGACCACCTATCTCATGTTCCGCCTCTGATAATACCTGTGAAGTGCTGAAGAGGTCATGGGAGATGAAGTCTTCCCAAGCAATGCCCTACAATCCCAACTGATGATCCATCAAAATCCGGATAAGAGCAAAGTGATAAACACCGTTAAGTTGCTGTTGAGGGGTCTTATGCTGCATGAAGGTGTTCATCCTCTCTATGTTCCTGCAAATGAAAAATGGGAGGTTCATCATCCGTACCCTGGTAAAGTGCATGAGCAACCTGATGTGATAGGCATATAAACGAGAGAACCTCCCCTCACAGCTGAAATATTTCATGATTAACTTCATCAGTGGAGCATTTTCATATTTTAGATATCGGTATGGAAAGACTCTTTTGAGTTTCCTCAAGGAACTGGCCTCAATGTATGGCTCATAATGCTGTCGATCCACCTTCTGTTTCTTGTGCCATTGTTCCCCAACGTTTGGTATGCCGGTTGCTAATGAGATAGTTTCGGGTGTCAATGTGAAGGTGACCCCGGCCAAGATAGAGTGACCTCCATGTAGGTGAAGCACAAAAAGACGGGCCAACTCATGGTGAACTCTAACATTAGCCACCCTTTGAAAAAATTCAAAACATGATAGATGCTAGAAGCATGACATAGCAAGAGGGCAGGCCTGCAATTCAGTGAGGGTGGTTGGCTCATCCCTAACATGTTTTCCACTCTTGTGATGTCTCTTGGGAGCCTGTTCTTCTGAGGATGAATCACTTTGTGTCTCCATCTCATACTCTGATGAATGCTCAGATGCCATGACTGTTGTGTGTACTGTACTTGGGCTGCCATTTGATGCTAGTATGAAACTAGGTGTTGTTGTGATATCTGCCACCAAGGGGAACAATGAAAAAAAGGGAGTGTTAGGAGGGGAATAATATGATGGGAATAGGGGTTATGGGGGAAATTTTGTTTTAGGGATATGTAGGGGGGTTTGGGGATTTTATAGGGTATGGTTTTGGGGTTTTATAGTTGGCAAATGAGTGGAGGGGATAGGGAATATGGTAGGAAAGTTTTAGGGTAGGGAGAATAGCGAAAAATGGGATAGGGGAAATAGGAAAAAATGGGGTACGGGGGAAGGGAAAAATGGAGAAAAGGGGAAGAAATGAGAGGGAGGAAGAACCTTGGCATCCAACACCACAATTTTGCAACCCTAGCAACAATGGATTTGATGTTTTCTAGGGGTAGGTTTTATGAGTTTTTGTTGCAATTATACATAGCCATGAACCACCATAACCTTCACAAAAATTTGATGAGAAAGCCAAGAGACAGACCCTACCTGGCAATTAGAAGGAATTCCAAAACATTTGATGCAATTGGGAACAATTTCAAGCCTCTGTGGGTGTGCGCCGTGCAACAAACCCAGTGTGTCATGCTTGGTATATGTGTTGCGCCCATGTAAACTTTGCACTCTGGGGTCGCACTCTGTGCGCCGCACCCTCTATGTGCGTTGCGTCCCTCTATGTGTGCGTCGCGCTCTGGAAAACAACTCCAACTTCACTCCAAATGTGTGCCTTGCTCTCTTAATGCTTTGTTATGTTTCTCTATGACCTTGATTTGCACAATGACTTTGATTTTTGTGGAAACTTGTATATAAAGGCATTTGGAGTCATGGGTTTAATTTTTTCTTCTCCAAAACCCACTTTGCTAATGTTCCATTTTGGCTCTTTTCACTGACTTAATGCAACACTGAATTTCACTTTTTCCTTTGAATTTTTAGCTAGAATGATGAAATTTTCGGCACTTTTTGCAGCGTTTGCATGACAAGGCATTTGGCCATGGAAACCATGACTGCACCTGAAGAAATCGACTGGCGACTTTTTTGAAAATTTTATCACAAATGACACACTGTTTGACTTTTCTTCAAAAACAGTCGAAGTCTGTCAACATGACGATGAAGATCTCCGAATCATAACTTTGCAAGGGCCTCCCTCAGGCCTACATGGCTTTATTGGACATATTTGAAGACCAAATTAACTAATCCCTAGACCTAATGGCTTAAAATGACTCTCGTCCATTAAAAGATCGAACATTGACTGTCATGGACTTTAGTGAACCTTGACAAAAGACCCAAGCCAGCAGGTGCCAGACATGAGGGGGACTGACTAACGAGACCCTTTCCATCAGATTATGGCATGCCCCTAGAAAAATGCAGCTGAGTGAATGGAGCGGGACTCCTAAAAATGAAATGCATAAAGAGCTTTGATCTCTGACGGAGGACTGACTAGACCGACTCTAACATTGGCTCCAATGGGGGATGGTAGCTCCTTGGAGGTGCTAAGAATAGCAGATCTCTGGAAGAGCTAGACAGTGCCTTTGTCCATTGGGCTATGGAGTCATTATTTCGACAAACAACATGGGACTCTAACTCATTTATGAACTAAAATGACCAAAACATTGACTCAAACTTGACATTGAAATGACTTGAAGACTAACTTGACAAACTCTAACAAACTGAAATAAAATGGTATATACAGTGACAGTGGAAGTAGCATCAATAACTTAGAAATGGTACCGTTTGAGCAGCCGACCATTGATCGGCCCTCCTGGACAATCTTCCCTGTTCATTTCCTTCAAAAGAAAGGCATTCTGACCTTGATATGTTGCAATCTTGAAGGGACCTTTCCAAAGATTCTCGAACTTACCGTGCTTACCCTTTTCCTCATTCCTTGCATCCCACTTCAGTACCACATCATTCAACTGAAATTTTTCCGCCTTTGCTTTTCTGTCATAAAATTTCTTAATTTTCTCCTGCAATTTGGATGTGTTCTTGAAACCTTCTTCTCTGGTCTGCTGTAAGTGGACCATTGGATTCAACCTTCTCTACATTGGATCTTCTTCACTGTCGGCCTCCTGGAGCAGTTTGACTACTGGGGCTGCGAGAGAGTTAGGAAATACTATATCAACTCCATAAAAAAGCTCAAATGGTGACGTACCAATGGATTTCTTCTGACTGACCCGATCTGCCCAAAGTGCATTGACCAACCTCTTATGCCAGCTCTTCTTGTTTATTTCCAACAACTTCTTGATGATGTTGACCAATGATTTGTTCGAAGACTCCACCAATCCATTGCCTTGCGGATAATAGGCAGTTGAGTGACCCAAAATGATGTGATATTTATGACAAAAATCTACCATCCTTTTTTATTTGAAAGCTACTGCGTTACCAGTGATTATCTTATTCGAGCAACCAAAGCGAGACAAGATGTTATTTTCAAGGAATAAAATGATTACCACATCTGTAGCTTGTCTGGTGGGAATTGCCTCAATCCATTTTATGAAATAATCTGTCGCTGTGAGGATCCATCTGTGCTGACCGGAGGAAGCGGGATGAATTTCACTTATGAAATCCAACCCCCATTGCTGGAAAGGGGCACTCACTTCAATGGGCTTGAGTGGTAGCGGCTGTAACTTCTGTCGTCCTTCGAAAATCTGACACTTATGACAGCTCTTGACCATCTTATATACATCAACAAACAATGTCGGCCAATAGTGTCCTGCTCTCAGAATGTTAGGCCCCTAAACTACTACTGTAACCCCTTATTGTTATTAGTACAACCCCCTTATTATATTGATGTACCCATGTAGTGCCCATATTGTT
>APFE030036519.1:0-19743 GCA_000404065.3 Pinus taeda
GGCTAGTACAAGAGCAAAAGGGGTTGTAGCTCCCGTACTGGTATAAGGCTGCACCAGTACAAAATATTGTAAAAGGGATTTTCTTATTAAGAAGAAGATTGAGATGACTTGCAGCAGGTGGTTTTCTCCCGCATTGGGTTTCCACCTTATATCATGGTGTTCATGTGTGTGCCTTATGTGTGATGATCTATTCTATGTTACTGCATCTGTTAACTGATAATATGGTTGATAATGTTCTAATGCACTCATTGGAGATCAATTAACTTAATCATAAGAAGTTGTGGAAGTAGCATATATGAATCAGAGTTTGGAAATGAAAAAGTTTTATTAATGTGATAATACTGATTCACCCCCCCTCTCAGTATTATTTCCAACAATCCAGCTATGCACCATAACCCAATTCTAGATCTTACTCTCCATAAGATATTCAATGCTTTAGTGAATACCTTTTCCTAATTATCTCCTTCCCCTTTTATAGTCTTAGGCCTTACTCAATACCATGGTCCAAAACAATAGAGAATCAATACCATGGACCCAATACCTGGGTTCAACACTTTGGACGAGATACCATGGTCCAAAACCATAGGTCCAAATACCAAGGACTAAATACCATGGACCAAAAATAATTTTTCCCACATGTATGTGCTTTTCCTAGCATGAAAGTGCGTGCATACGTATACGTGCCTTTTGATCGTCGAACCCGCGTTTATACCCGACTTGGTTAAGAGGAACCTGTGTATATCTCTTTTTCTTTCATTCTGAGAGCCTAAACTGAGATCTTCCATTTGAGTGAGTTACCATCAAGGACAACACTTGTGCCACAGTTCCAAATATGTGTCATAATGCCAATAGATTGATTGCAAAACAACTTTTGTAAGCAGCAACCGTCCAACCAAGTTTAAAGATCTGATAGTCCATTTTCTGATTTTATCCTGCATCTTATTGATTATCGGCTCCCAGAAGTTTTTTTGCAAAGGTTTATCAGTTAGAGGAACTCCCAGGTACTTGGAAGGAAGGACCTCCCTTTGAAAGCCTAGAATTCTGGAGATGTTTTTATGAATAATGATATTAGTATTAAAGAAAAAAATCTTAGATTTGGACAGGTTTACCTCCATACCTGTGGCCATAACAAAGTCACGTAGGATTTGCTTATAAGCAAGAGCTTCTTTGACCATGGGGACTCCCTACAGCATAGTATCATCAACAAATTGTTGATGGGACAAAGCTTGCCCATTTTCAGAAAGTTGGATACCCTTGATGTAACCCCTTTCTTTCGCATGCTTGATAGAGTGCCCAAGTCCTTCCATCATGAGGATAAAGAGAAAGGGAGAGAGTGTGTCCCCCTGTCTGAGACCTCTTGAGGGAGTAAAGGTCTTGGAAGGAGAACCATTGACCAATATCGAAAATCTAGAAGAAGTGACCAGTGCCATAACCCATCTTACCCAATTATGATCAAAGCCAAAGGCTAGAAGGACCTTCCTAATATAGGTCCAATTCAACTTATCATAAGCTTTGGCAAGGTCCAGTTGCATAATCATTCCTGCCTTCTTATTGCTTAACAATGAATGCACCACTTCATGTGCTTGAATGATGTTATTGAGAATTTGTCTACCCTCCACATACCCTAATTGCTCCACTGACACAAGAGTAGGGAGAAGGGGTTTGAGTCTAATTCCGACAATTTTGGATATGATTTTATACACCGCATTGCACAAGGCTATGGGCCTAAATGCATCTAGAGTCTGAGCATTATCTTGTTTGGGGATCAAGGAGATGAAGGAGGTATTCAGTGCCTTCAGAATAGTTCTATTCATCATGAAATCCTCCACCACATTTATAATATCTTGTTTAACAATGCTCCAACAGGCTTTGAAGAAATCCACATTGAAACCATCAGGGCCCGATGCTTTGCCATTCTGCATTTCTTTAACTGCTTCAGTGACCTCTTCTTCAGTCACTGGCTTGTTGAGATTGAAATTGTCCTCTCTAGATACTAGCCTAGGTATATGCCTTGTTAAGTCCCTGATAGAGTGGTCTCTATCTGCAGTGGTCTCCTTTTCTATACCTTGAAATTGTTTAACTAACACAAATTCTATTTCTTGATGGGAATTGCACAGATGACCTCTCTATTTCTTGATTAAAGAGATCCTATTATGGGATCTGTTCGCCATGGTGGATCTGTGGAAAAATTTGGTGTTTCGTTCCCCTTCTTTTAGCCACTGAAATCTGGATTTTTGTCTCCAATATATTTCCTCTTGTTTGCATAAGTTCTCCTAGTCTTGATGAATTTTGGTGACTTGGTCATCTCTTACTATGTCAAAGCCCTCAGTAATAAGAGTTTGATTGAGTGTTTTCATCTTATCTTCAACCTCTTTTTTTTTTGCAAAAATATTACCAAATTCCTTCTTGTTCCAATCTTTGAGTCTGAGCTTGATGTGTTTTAGTATTTTGTGAAGCAAAAACATTCTTGTTCCCTGAATGTGCAAATCCTCTTTCCACCATCTTGCTATGTTACTGACAAAATCGGGGTGGATAAGCCAAATATTATCAAATCTAAAAGGCCTTTTCTTGGGGGTGCCTATGCCCTGTACCTACAGTTGTATAGGCCAATGGTCTGAGCCACCGAAGGGGAGAATTCTCACTGTCATTTCCTTGTCTGTGAGCATAAGGTCCTCTGAAATTATGAATCTGTCTAGTTTTGAGGCTACTTGTGACTCCCCTCCTCTCTTGTTGTTCCAAGTAAAGAGACCATTATTCATATCAGTGTCAACTAGCTTCATATTATCTATGAAAGTTAGAAAAGCTATGGAATCTTTATTTAAATTTCTTGTTCCCCCTTTTTTTTCCAAAAGTGATTTGATCATGTTGAAAGTTCTCCCCCCCCCCCATTATCCAAGGAACTTCTACATGTCTATCTCTAATATCTACAAGAGAATCTAGAAATTTGAGTTTATCATCCAGTCTTTGTAGACCATAGACATTCATGACCAAATAAGTCTCGCTGTCTCCCACAAGCTGTATAACCACTGATAAATAATTCCTAGATGCCTCAACATCTATTATGCCAATCTTTTGGGGGTTCCAAAGAGTGAGTATGCCTCCAGCTGTATTATCTGCTTTAACTTCTAGAAACTCAAATCTATTGAGCCATTTACTATTAATCTCTCTGATTTTTTGAATGGAACATTTAGTTTCCTAGATAAAGATCATATCTGGAGCTTCTTGTTTCATTCTATTGCTGAGTAGTCTTTGTTTCCTTCTATTACCTAAACCTATGATATTCCAAGATGTGAACTTCATTATTAAATGTTTGTAAAGGAGGAACTGGATAGTTCTTTCATCTTACCTGAATCAATCATTAGCTTTCCACATTCCATTAGTAGCTCGTTCTGCTTTTTTTGGCCTCTTTTCTTTCCTGGGTATCTGGGAGCTAGTCCTGGCGTGGTTTCCGTAGTTTTCACTCCTTCGTTGCCTGTATTTTAATTGTTGTTTTGCTTTTCCATCCCTTTGTCCTTTGTTTTCCATAGGAACAACTACTGTACTTTGTTGAACTCTTCTTGAGGTAAAGAGTCTACCCCTCCCATGGTTCCCTATTTCAAGAAACCTTCCAGATCTAGGTTTTCTCTGTCTAGAATCTACTGCAGTTCCTAATCATCAGTTTCCATCTCACTCTGAGTCATATCTTGATCCATCTCCAGTCTTCATCATTCAACATTGTTTCTTTCTGTTTAGTAGCATCCTGTGCTTGTTCCCTATCTTCTTCTTTCTCCTTTGCCCTTGAGCTTCCTTCCATTACCTAGTCTTTGTGTGATATTCCTTCCTCTTCTTCAAGAACTTGGAACCTATTCTGATTGGCTTGTTGCTTTTCTATTTGTTGTTGCTTTGGCCCCCTTTTGCCCCCTTTTCCTCTATGACCCACTTTGTGAAAGCTTTCAGTGTTTTTCATTGTGGTGGCTTTACTTCTGTTCTCTATTTTGCTGAGGGGGCAGTCTCTAAAATGGTGCCCATGCTCATGGCACCTGCAACATCTAAAGGGAATATGTTCATAATCTACTGTTTGCAACCATTCTTCATCAAAAACTTCCAGAATGACCTTATTTGGTAGGGCTCCTGATAGGTCCATCTCGACACATATTCTTGTGAAGGAGGTATATTTTCCCCTTCTGGTGGCCTTAGAGGCTTTAACAAAAGGTCCTAGTTTATTTCCTATGGCAGCTGACAATTCTGTTTGCCAGTAATCAAGAGGTAGGGAGTAAAGTCTTACCCAGACCAGAACCAAAGTGAAAGTTTCTCTCTCTGGGACAAAATTCATCATCCACGACCACATGTAGAGGCCTGCTATTGTGTAAAAATATGGTCCTCCTTCAAACACCCTATCTTTATCCTCAATATTTGTGAAGACTACAGTGAAGAAACCCTTTGACCCCAGGTGTAGGTCTATGCTTCCTTTCGGTTTCCAATGGTATTTAATGCATACTTGTAATGCCTTTTCAGTGGGCCATAATCCCATGAATTTACAAATGATACCATAGGTCTGCATGTGATCCTTGTGTGCCTGTAGGGCAAGATCATTTAAAACTACTCTGGGAGTGACCTCAACCTTGGGTTTGTAGGGCCCCCTCTGTGCCTTGTTTTCAACTCCCTGTTTTTTGTCTTCTTCCTCATTATCTTTCATGCTTTTGTCCTTTCTTGGTTTGGTAAAGTCCTGACCCTCTTCCAGATTCTTATTTCATTCTCCTGAGGGCCCTTTAACAGATTCTAAAGATTTCTTGCCTCCACTGGCCACTGCCTGCCTGTAGGAGGGAGTAGAGCTCCCCCCTTTGTGCACCTCCATGGTGCTTAGAAACTTGCAACCCTAGCTATTCTTCCATTGTTTGTCGAAATCCCCAATAACTCGCTTCTATGGTCAAGCCTCCACCTTCCATAACCCTAATATCTTAAGTGAAAGATGGTTAGAATTAAATCTAAAGTCTCACTTGAGATCAATGATAAAGATTAGATCTAATTAACTAACGTGGATAATTCAATTTTATTTAGAAAATCTTATCCAAACAGAAAACATTAATTAATTAATCAATCAATGTCCTTTTCCTAAGTTATACTTAGGAAATAATCATAAATTCACTTAATAAATCAAGTACTTAGAGAGAGTTTGGACAACTTATGCATGCTTGACACCTAGTCTATGGAGAAGCATCTAGCTGAGTTATAATCATCAACGCTCTCTCCTAGCAAGGAAGGTATTCTGTACCACTCCCATCATATCTCTATAGAAGACAAACTTCCCCTTCACAAGGGGTTTGGTAAGAATATCTACAAACTACTCATACGTGAAGATGCACTAAAGCTTCACAAATCCCCTCTGGACCCTATCTTTGATTAAGTTATATTTAATCTCTATATTCTTGGACCTTCCATGAAACACTAAATTCTCTAAGAGTTTAATGCAACTCTAATTATCATAATGAATTGCAGTGAGATCTAACTCAAAACCAAATAACCCTGTGAGCATATTCCAAAGCCAAATGGTCTCATGACTTAGCAAACTCATTTCCATATACTCGACCTCTACATAACTAAGTTGCACAAAAGTATACTTCCTTCTAAAAAATGAAATCACTACTAATCCTATGTTGGAGCGGAAACTTGAGGTGATTTTCTTGTCCACTACACTCCTAGCCTAGTTTGAGTCTATATATCCCTACAACTACACTCCAACACTCCTGGCATATCTCAATCCATACTCCATTGTAACTCGTAATTATTTAAGCACATTAATTACTACAATCCAATGCACCCTCCTTGACTCCACCATAAATTGGTTGAGGGTATTCACATCGAAGCATATATTTGAACTAATGCTAAGCATATACTTCAAGGAACCAATCATCTACTTGTACAAAATGGTATCCACCAAATCTGAATTTGAAGCATTCAATTTCTTCAAATTAGTGATCACGGGTGTAGACATAGGCCTATAATCCACCATCTTGAATCTCCTCAAGATATCAAATTCATAATTTCCCTGTTCCGAGAAAATATATTTTGTCTACTACCACACCTCCAAACCCAAAACATAGTGCATCATGCCAATTTCATTCATATCAAAATCTATAGCCAAATTTCACTTGCACATTTCTATGAGATTCCCTAACCCTGTGAGAAATATATCATCAAAATAAATTACTAAAATGAGTAGATTGTCACCAATAACTATGTAATATGGGTTGGGATCCACCTCACTCTTTGAAAACACCACGACTTGAAGATACCCATTAATCCTCAAGTACCATGATCTTAGTGTCTGCTTGAGTTTGTATCATTCTTTTTTCAACCTGCATACATAATAATCTCTCCCATGTACCTCAATGCCCCAAGGAAGCTCTATATACACCTCCTCCTCAATCATTCCAATGAGGAAGGTTGTCTACACATTTGTCTGATGTATTCTCCACCCCATATCTGAGGCAATGCATATAATGACCATGATAGAAGTATACCTGGTGACAAGATCAAATGTGTCCTCATAGTTCACTCCCTCCTTCTAGGAGAATCCTCTCACCACAAACCTCATCTTGTATGAGTCAATGTTTCTATCTATAACATGTTTGATCTTAAATATCCATCTATAGCTCACCATTGAATTTCCATCTAGCCTTGGCACAATGTCCCACACATCATTCTTCATGATGGAAGCATACTCATCCACCATGGAATCCCTCCAAACCATTGTCTTTCTACCTCAATATAACCAATACGCTTATAATGAATGATCTCACTCATGAGAACCATGTAACTAGGAAATTTTTCAATGGTTTTCTCTCCCTTGAAGTACCCATAGGAGCCTTCACGTGCTCCTAATCTTATCTTAGCATCTACTCTATCCATCTTATCCTCCTATTGATAGAACTTGAAGGAGCTTCTAACTCTTCCTCTTTATATAAATATTGAGTCCCAACTTCTGGTGGTGTTGGTCTCCCCTCAAATATTCAAAGCCTCTCAATCCTTATCCATTGTCACTACTAGAAGGGGTTCATGTGATTTCATAAAGGCTCAACTCTCCTTAAATATGATGTCCATGCTCATAACGATAGTCCCCCACAATGGAATAGTACACCTTGGACACCTTTGAAGTCTTACAATACGCCAAAAGGATTCCCTTCTATGTTGAGGGATCCAACTTCATCCTCTTCTCTATATGTACATGAATATATAATGGATGGTCAAAAATGTGAAAATGACCAACCTCTAGTTTCACTTTTTTCCTTCAAGACCTTATGAGGACTCTTATCCTAAATATAAACTTTCGTGTTGAATGCCTCTACCCAAAAAAAATGGGTAGACCCTAATCATGGATCATTTCCTTAACAACTCAAATGATGTCCATGTCCTTCCTCTCTGTAACTTCATTATGTTTTGGTTCATAAGGTATCATAATCTCCTCCTTTATTCCTACCTCTTTGAAAAAATTATTGAATTCATTGGAGTTGTCCTCCCTATCTAATTTTCCATGAGAGCCTTAAATTCTTGAAATTAACTAAAGGCCTCATCCTCAGCCTTCATGAAGCAGATGCATTTCCTCCTAAAGAAGTAATCAATTAATGACATAGTAATTATAATTGTTCAAGGATGCAACTAGAATGGGACCACACACATTTGAATGCACCATGTCCAATATCCCCTTAGACTTTCCATCAATTCTAGGAAAGGTAATGTTGGCATACTTTCCAAATGCACACACCCAACTACTCTGTATTGAACTCTAGAAGACTAGTGACAAAATCTCTGTGGTTCAAGTGAATCCATCCTCCTATGCCATAACTCACACAAATTGTCACTATCATGAACCAAGGCAGGCACATTCTAGGCCTTCAACATGTATAATTTCTCCTCATTGCTTCTAATTGCTCATCTTCAACTCAAACTAGAGGCTCTTGACATGACAAGTACCTATCCATCCCATAAATAAACCCTATGCCTCTTTTCTTCCATGGTTGGCACTAAAGGTAGGTTTTTGGTCAACCCTGGAACATATAACACATACATCACCTCCAAAACATCTCCTCAATATAGCTAAAATTGAATAGTCCTAACCCTCTCTACAACACACCTACCATTTTCACTAAGCTCCACATGTAGTTCTGAGTCTCCCTTTGAAATACTAGTGTTTAATTCCTATGATCTCATCATATGATGAGAACCACAACTATCCACAAACCATGCACCATTGGGTATGAGCCAGAAAGAGGACGCTAACAAGAACACCTTCTCAAACTTGGTGGAAAACTCACTCACCTATGTATCTAATAATGGCTTAACATGTGCTTTATTCTTTCCCTTCATTTTGTTGGGACATTAAACTACATAATGTCCAAACATATGACAAGAAAATCATTCTACCTTACTCATTTCTTTCCTCTTTCCATATTAAGAGGTAGCCTCCCCACTAGTATTCTTCTTGTTATTCCCCTTACCATTCCTTACATGATTAGCAAGGGGCAGTTTTCTCATCATCACCCTTTTAATAGCCTCCGTGCAAAGATTCCTCTTGAATCTCTTCTTGGATGAAGTCATCCCACAATCTCTCCTAGTCTAGAAGTTTCTCTCATGCCACATTAAATTTTATGAAGGGATCCCATGGCTTTGTAAATGCATTCATGGTTGTCCTCACCAATTCTTGATTTGACACAACCTCCCCAATTTTAACCAAATAATCTGAACTTAAGATATCCTAGTGAGATAAGATGCTACTATATATGATCTGGTCATCTTGGTTCCCCTAAGTTTCTCCTTCAACACAATGTTTTTGTTTCGATTATCTCTTAGTTCTAGTTTTGTAGATCCTCCCACATCCCCATAACAACTTTTTGTCTAGATAAATGAGGGATCACATGATCTTTTACCACATCTAGAATGATCCTCCTAGCTTTCACGTCCTTTTGGCTATGGGCAACTAGTTGCATAACATTAGTAGGAGGGATGAGTTTATGATCTGCAGACTCCCAAGTTCCATTCTCTATAAGCACTAACTCTATCCTCTCCTTCCAAGTACTATAGTTGGATGCCCCCTACAATCAATCTTCAAATACCAATCCAATTGCAACCATTCTTCCAACCTCCAAATCAAATACTCAACCTAGAAAAATATTACTGCGAGAAATAATTATGTTGTAAACATGTGACAAATCTGTCTTCCACTCCTTCAAAGTTTGTTTCTCTAATACCATGTTAAATTTCCCTAATACAAGATCCAATTTAATATTCCCAACAATTATACCTAGAAATTATTTGACCCATTAAACTATTTTTTTGAATTGCTAAACAAATACATTGATATTTTAACAATTAAAATACATTAGAAGCATAAGTAGAAATTCAATCACAAAGTATAAGTTTCAAACCATCCAATTTACTCTTCACTTCTATTACTCATAATAAATAAGGGCTCCCTTACAGGGAAAATGGCCCATGGAGAAATACATAATTTCCATAGCAAAAATGGAACCTATAAATCTCGGTCCCCTAGACA
The DNA here is from genome assembly GCA_000404065.3 of Pinus taeda. Classification (NCBI taxonomy): domain Eukaryota; kingdom Viridiplantae; phylum Streptophyta; class Pinopsida; order Pinales; family Pinaceae; genus Pinus; species Pinus taeda. Next base: position 9,530 of record APFE030036519.1, read on the forward strand.
ATTTTGACCCCTAGAAAAATCAGCTTCTCTAATCTAAAATTCAGCCTCTTCTCTCCTATCCATGTATGTCCCATGCACTGGAATAATACCTCACCCCAACCTAGATTGTGACTTGTATGACCCCATATAGAAGCCTCTAAGATCTTGACTATTAATTTTCTGTAAGGGCTATATTGTTCTTTGCTTTGGTAATTGCATTTATATATACTTTCGTTAGATACATATTCATTTATCCCATAACATCCTCACATCCTATGAAATTATGTATAAAGAGTAACATCATAAAAAATGCAATGAAACATAAAGGAATAATAGAAGAAAATTAAGTACACATAGAGACACTAGGATTGATAGGAGACAAGGGAAAAATCCCACAAGGGGGGAACCTAGAAGTCAATTCTTCTTCTTATATTGTATTTAATCAATGGTTTAGCATAGATACAAAGTACATCGTCATGAGACATCATGAATCATATCAGGCCACCTAGGGCCAAACTGAAGTGGTTCACAACTTTATTTGTGAACAATGTTAGACACATCTAAGAGGGTTTCTATCATATTACTACCATATGACCTATTGTTGTAACATATAATTATCACTACTGAACAGCAACATTTCCAATGGGTAGGAACCATGAGACCATACATAATACTGAACTGTGATGCCAATTATGTAATGCCAACGTTTCCATCTATCGTGCCAAGGAAGATAATAATATTGTTGAAGAATATTATCAAATGTATCATTGTAGATCTCTCTTATAGGAATCATGAAGATAAGAATCAAGGCCTCTTGTCACATGTAAGAGTCATTGTCACTTAGAGTAGGGGTCACTAAAGAATCAATATCACAACTATTAAAGGTTAAAGAGTCATGTGAGGTTCATACATAATACTTATGGAGAAATGCGAGTGACATATAAGTTGATTCCAATGAACACCACTAGACATTTCGTGATGCCACAAATATATATTCAATGTTTTGATGCCTTACAAAATTGTATATCAGTTCCAACCGAATCACAAAGACATAATAACGATGCCATACAAACTGAGTAACGATACCATCCCATATCATTCCATCTACCAGTGAGTCTATGTCAACTAAATTGCTAAGAATAGTGGCATATATACTATATATTGATGCCATTCAAATTGTAGAGAACAAGATTATACATTGATGGCCATATTGTAATGTGAATCAAACAAATGTGCAACCATATCCATAGAAAGACAAAACATAGATGCGAGATATTGCAAAAGAAATATGTGAGACAATTTAATTAGTTGACGTGATAAAAAAGCGAGATCATCCTATAGTGTAGGTGAAAGTAACTTGAGGCATAGAGTGAGAGACTAAGTATACCACTATATCAGAACTATGGATTCAAGATCATTGTAAAAATAATAAAAAATTGTATAACATGCATTTCATGAATAGAGCTTAGACCACTACGTATCATTCATATTAATCTCAGAACATCCACTTGCGTAAAGTATAATCAGCAAGAATATGACGAGCCACAAAGAGTAGAAATGAGCCTTAGAAGATTGTGCAACACCACATAGATCGATTCCTCAAGTTGATGTCCCTTATGAACAAATGTGAGTGTGCCAATTTATAGAGAATGTGATATGAAAGGAGTAGGTGACTTAACCTTGTTTAGAGGGAATTCCTTTTTAAATTTGACATTAATATTTAAAATATGTATTTTTCAAAAACCTCTTATGATTATTTGCTCAAATAATTATTTTGACGAATATGTAAACCTTCCTTTGAGTAATATTTCTTTAGTTCAGACAAGTTCTTCCTTTGGCGAGATGGGCATCATATGGGGCTTAAGTTTTTTTCTTGGGGTAACTAGATAGGGAAGAATTTACATTGCATCATAAGTCTCAAGCAAGTGACCATCATAAATTCCATCTCAAATGTCATGTATCAATATAAGAAGGCAAGAAGCTACATCATCAATAAGACCCATCTCATATTTTATCATCTCATAGAAGAAGAATAATGCATAATCAATGAAAGGGAGGATAAATCAACAAACCTTATCTTTCACTCAAGACTCACGATTTCCATCTTAGTTATATCAACAAAACATCCATCTCATCACATCTCAACATAACTTAGTTCCTTTGATGATCAATTGAACAATATCAATCTAGAAGAATAAGAAGAAGAATCATAGGGGAACATTTGTCTCCCACTCTATATTCAATAATAAATATGGTAATATGAAATAGAATCATCATTTCCATCAATTCATATCTCGTCTCGGCTCATCTTTGCTCATTTGCAACTGTTGAAAAATGTGAAATATGAATAATGTGACATCATAGGGGAGCCTAGCTCAACCCACAAAAACATTAGAGAGCTCAACTCAATGCAAAACAACATCAAGGACTCTCTCTTAACCTAGAACCACATCAGGGAGCCCATCTCAACCCAAAATATCTGCCAGCGGGGAGCTAATGCTATAACCCGAGAAACTCGTCATCATGGAGCCAATGCTACCACCTGGAATACAATGAAGAAGGTACGATGGAACGCTCTCACCTCATGTATGTGACCATGGGGAGGGTCCTATGGGACACTCTCACCCCAAGTCATCTCACATAGGGGAGCATCCGGCTACCACATTATATCGAGCAATAGGCGAATACCACTTACCAAGAAAGGATCACAACCATACCACTGTGCAATCAATGGGTGAGATAACAATTTATATAGAAGGTAATGATCAAAAAAATCCTATTTCATGTTGATCTTCTAAGCGATTAATCTTAAGAGTCATGTGGTAGAACACCTACATCATAATCTAAGATTGGATGAGACACCAGACTTACCAAAGGTAAGGATCACACACACCCAATCCTCCTCAACATGTTGACTAGATGGGGAGGGACAATCCCAACAATCTTGGCTTGTGGTTATGATGCCAACTGGGGTATACTCTACTAAACCAAGATAAGGGGAGATACCTGACTTGTGAAAATGGACAAGGATCATGCACACCCTATGGGTGACAATAAGGGAGATACTCGACCTACTATAAGAGTAGGGATCACGCACACCTATTATCTAGAGTTCCATCAAAACAAGATCTCTTTGGCTCAATTCCTCACCCTGGGATCTCAGACATGGGGGAAGATCTAACTCAGTGTCCTCAATCAGCCCAGACCCTTACCTAGGAGGGTCACATCCATCAATCTATGTTTCTCTTCGAAGATAAAAAACATATCAAAGTGCTCGTATCTAGTGTCATCTCAAACAACTTACTAAAGTGTTCAATCACACTACCTCATACATTACCAAGGACAACAAATTTTTTTCTTCCATATTCATCTTTACTCCCTCTCACGCGGGGAGGAAGTAACCACAAGCTTAAGCTTGTCTCATATAGCAACATTATGTCTTCGTCCCAACTATGACCAGATTCTATCTAACTCAAGAGTGCATAAAAAGATCCATTAGTAACAATATTACTTGAAAAAACTTCTACATGATAGGTGGATCTAGTCCTATCATTAAAGAAATGTTAGCTCATTAATAAGAAAATACATATCATTCACAATATCAAATGTTCTTTAATTCATGTGCAAAATACATTTTTCATTCTGCAATCATAGGACTTCTAACTATCCATCGTAAATAAATAGTACGTGATGGGATATCATTAAGGATCTCTCCCTATGAATGAGAATCTTCTTCAATCATCATTAATCATGACATCAACCTATTCTGCATGTTACTGTCATGCATCAACAAAATTGTCAAATCATAGAGTCAAATTATATTAGTTTATCATACATATATACATCATGGTCATGAAAAGTCATCATCATCAGTTGCTTCATGTCCGCATATGAACATGAATTTAAATATCCATCAAAGTTTAATTCACTTCCTCACTTATTTAAATATTTCATCAAAGTCCCATCATCAAGTCAAGGTATCCATTTGTCACATTGTCAAATTTGTTAGGACATCATATCAATTATAGCTTATCAAGGCCTTATTAATATTAACAAGAAGATAGTAAATCATGCACATCAATCTTACAACCACACTAATTTCATCGTGGTTACCACATTCATTACAAGTATTGACCACAATATCAAGTTACTGTATGTCAGAGTGAATGTTTCTTTATATTAGACAACAATCAAGATATTCATTAAGATCGAATGACATGTATTGATCGGTTATATCAAAGAGATCATATTAGCTATGACAATGTAGTACCATATCACATGTACTAGAGATCAAACTTACTCTCATGTGTCTGTAATTATGCATACATCAAGTCATCTATGAACGAGGTATTCTTTTCATACCTCTAGGTTTAACTTGTCATCCAACATTGCAGCGACACTCAAACAATATACTATACATACCTCATAATATTTAGATACATGTATCAAATTGTATAATTTAGCTAGCATATATGCTTTTTCATTGATAGTAGTAGAACTTGCATATGCTCTAGCTTCCTCTTTCCTATACCAACTTTCATCCTACTCCTGCAACAACAACTTCTCCTACACAAACTAGCACCCAAATGATCCTTAAGAAGGACCAGTTAAGCACATCTTCATCAAGAGGTTATAAATACTCAAATATTCATGCAGGAAGGATAAGTAACAATCAAAATAAATCTAAACAAGAGAAGTTTCATGACACAAATATAGAAGGTGCTTATATTAAATGAGGGTTGAAGGAAGTGATCAACTCCCTCTTAATTCGAACTTTAAGAGTCATCAATAGTTTGCAAAATAAATGCAATCATTTACAGAATCATTGTTTCAAGTAATTTCTTAATCATGAGGTGCCATAGGTCATCAACAGACATCAACAAAGGAGGAGATTCCTCAACTATCAACAACTAATTTAAATATACTATTACCTAGAATGTATCTAGAATTATATTTAATCTAGCACAAGTGCTTGTATTTATCAAGCTAAGACTTTAGGCCTTCAACATCTCCAAGCCATACTTTAGGGTGTCTTATAAACCCTAGTCTTATGTTATCCACCAAACCTTAACTTATTTTATAGGAACAAGGGGGATGGGGTTTCCCTAGATTTATTTTACTCCTTTTCCATCTTTACTTGGTCCAATCAACAATGTCTTCATAGAGGTGATATCCATTACTTTTCTTCAGCCCAACTATGATACCATGTTAATTTTCTCTAAGGGCTTGTTATATATGCTTGAACCCCCCTCCAAAAAGTTTGTTTATGCCTTGATTTTGGATCGTACCTTCTACTCATAAGAATGTATCTTTCATAGTAATCAAGTGTTCCTCTTGTTGTTCATTATCAATATCACTTTTCTTTGCATCCAGTGTTTGTAATGACTTCAATCAAAAACCTTTAAATACAATCTAACTTCTACCTTTATCTTACACCAATTATTGGTCTTCCATCTAGGAATTGTGTAATCCCCTTCCACTAGAGACTGCACAAGCCATTGAGGATTTCAACTACGCAATCCCTTGAATATTTGAACTATGAAACCCTAAAGAAAGACAATCATTGAGCATGAAAACTACACAATCTCTCTCTCAGATTCAAGACTATGCAATCTACTGATCCAGTGGATTACACAATCCCTTGTTTCTAGGAATTGTGCAGTCCCTTCTACCAGTAAGGCTTCACAATTTCCTAGAGTAAGCTAATGTGCATCCCTATAAAATAGGGATTTAAAAATCATTGTTGGACAACTGGCACAAAGTTTTTATTTTCGATCTTAAGATAACTATCACTTTCTCCTTGATTTTAGGCATGCACATCATAAACCATAACGTAACTCCATGGGGCGTATATCTATATAAGATATTTTTGTATAGCTCATTTTAACACTTGATATTGGAGCTCTAGCCTTCCCCACAAGATCAAGGAGTTTTCGATTCGATTTGCAGCTTTTTTCTGGGTAAGTATCTCATGGGTCACTTTTTGCTACTTTTTCTGATCGTTTTGTCATTTTGTCCCTATGAGTGTTATTTTTCCCATCTATTTTCATGGTAGCTAACGTCTCTATTATTATTAGCTTAGTGTTTTTTCGACTTTCCATTCAAATTTTATAAGTGTTGCATCGCCTTCTTTCTTGTTTCCTTCCGCTAGTTGTTGTTGCTATGTATTTTTGTGCATGCATATTTTTCCTTTTACATGATAATTTTTGGCCTATGATGTTCATTGATATAACTCACCCTAAGTATGATCTACACTTCTTCCTACCTCGGTATCAAATCTCAAAGTTTTTTTTTCTCTCTCTCTCTCCTGGAAATAACTATGAAATACCTTACCAGTTGTTGCCTCTCAAATTGTGCATTTCACAACTCCAAGAATCAAGCTCAACCATTGGCCTATTAGACTGTGTAGTGCATAGTCATTGACCTTCCCAGCTACGGATTGCATAGTTCCAACGCTCAGTTACCAACCTTGGCCTCTGAGACTACACATTGCGTAGTCCCTTCTCTCTCATGCCTAGCTAAGATTGTGCATTATGTAGTCCCAAGCCTCAAGATTCCTCCTTAATTGCTAAGATTGTGCAATATGAAATTCAAGAGCCCAGTTTTCCTCCCAGAGCCCATAAACTGCACAATCCTTCTCCTCAATTAGTGTGTTTCTACATTAATTCTGGTTGATGAATTGATTTTCTTAAGCTAATTTATTTTTCCCATGAGTGCATATTTTTGTTATACGTACTACAGGTTTTGAGCTCATCTCTCTTTCATCAGCTGCCATAATCATGCCTCCTAAGATATCATCTTCAAAATAAATAATAGAGACCAGTATTGGTGAAGTGTTTGAGAGAACTCCAGTTACCATTCCTATTCTATATAATACTCAACTCTTCATTGAAAATGATTATTACGTTACGTGGCATATGGTCAAAGATGAATTCACACCTACAGAATTCAAGGAAGATATGGAGGAAAAATAGGTGTACATTAACATCTAGAGATCAGGTTTTCATAGAGCTACTTATAGGTTCCCTGTCCTACCTTGTGTAGATATCATCAAATGGATTATGTAAAACTTGGATACTAAGAGCATGACCCTCACCAACATCAGTGAGCAACAACTTTCTTCATATTTAGCCCATGATATTCACTTGATGTATCACTTGCCTAAGTCAAAAGGATCTATGAATTCACACTTCTAGGCAGTCACCATTTATTTAAACACCAATGATGTTATCTAGACATGGGTAAAAGAGTTAGATAAGTTCTGTCAGACACCTAGTAATACTTACAAGATTATATCTCTCAAAAAGGTGTTCCAATACCTGATTGTGTTATGTTGTAGAATATATGGATAGAAGGGTACTGAACCTTCCCTAAAGGAGGGGTTTACATGTTGCATCAGTTTGTCAATGAGAGGAAGATATTTAACTTGTCTAATATTTTCACTCAGTAGTTGAGGATTAATGTAAACAATGTGAAGAATCCACCCAAGGGTGAGCAATCTCAATTCTATATGGATGGATACCTATTGGATAGTATATGTGCTCAAAATTCTTTTCCTGGCATGGATGGAAATGGACACCAAAAGATCCTCCTGTTAACATCCATTGAAAATTTATTTCAAAATGCAGTTATAGAGGAATCATTAAGAAGTTGGTTGACCACTTCCTCAAGGTTCTTTACCATATGATCTTTGAAGAGGAACCCCCTTGCATGTCCCATGAGACGATGGACTCAGTACCAAAAGTTGTCGATCGGTTTTCCTCTCCAGACGACACTTACCTCAGGGTGTTCAGATACCAAAGATATTCCACAGATAAGTTGGTCATGCCAGAGGTCGCATATCATCTTTTCACAAGTTTATTAGTAATACTGCAGGGGAAAAAGAAAGCACCATGGCTTACTTTCCCTTTGCAGGTGAGATCTTATGAAATCAAGATATTGAAGGGTGCAAAACCTAAAGGTAAATAATTGGAGAGCTTTAGCTTTGGCATGATGGAGTATCATCAGCACGATCCAAGAGGAATTTGCAAGCAACAATATGCAAAGTTACATTTCAACTGGCCATGTGGGACCTACTCTAGACTAGAGGAGGAAAAGATCAATAATTGCTATAATGCTTCCAGGATCCACACACCAATCATCCAAGTAGGCCTTTCCCATGTGAAGCAAGAAAACTAGAAAATCACCACCCAGTGAGCATTAAATATAAAAGGAAGGGTTCTCATAGTCTAGCAGAGGAGAAAAGTTGCAAGTTCAAAGCGGATCAAGTTATTCTAAATGAGGCTCTCGATCAATTTTAGAGTATCTCATCAAGTGGAAGAACTTACTCATTGAAGATTCCACATGGGAGGACAAGAATTTAATACAGAAGCATCAAGAACTACTCAAGCATTGAGGACAAAAATTTTTGAAGGAGAGGGGCATGTTAGACCCCTATACTATTAGTGTAACCCCTTATTGTTATTAGTACAACCCCCTTATTATATTTTTGTACCCATGTAGTCCCCATATTGTTACTATTGTGCCCCGTAGAATCCCACTATTGTTATTATTGCGCCCTTACATTATTATTGTTATGTCAGCTCTGATTATATTATGACCCGTTAGACTCCTATATATAGAAAGGATGTCTTTTCATTTGTATCATCCAAGAATTGTTCATTTGTGTAATGTAAAGGAGGTTGCCCCCTCAAAGAGGCTTAATTATAAGGCATTGATCTATCTTTTCTATCTTTTTGTGAGCTGGTTTCATAACATTTGGTATCAGAGCTTTGGATTTTAGGGTTTCACTGCTCCAAACAGGTCATCGTGGTATTTGCGCTATAACTTTTTTTCTATGACGTTTCAGATGCTAAAAAAAAACCCATTTGGGTTGAAATTGTTATGAACCTCAGCTCTAAATTTCAGAGCTTTTCGTGTTATATTTGTGGAGATATGATCTGAGGAAGTTGGCCTTTTTGCAGACTCCCGAATTTCATTCCAAACAGGTGACCTGGGGGAAAATCTTTATAACTTTTGTTTTGAGCATCAAATTAAAATTTCGTAAGAAGTTACAAAAGAGGAAGGACTGTAGTTTCCTGTATATATTTTTATATCCAAAGGTCAAAATAGTGACACGTGGCACTTCATACAAGTCCGCTCTTCTAAAAAGGTATATATTCAGGTCATCTTGGGAGATTGTGCATAACTCTTTCTTGGAGAATCTAAATTCAATCAAACTAGTGGAATTGGAAATAGGATGCAGAGGGCTATTGCAAGTCACAATTTCAGAACTTAAAGATCTGAAATTATAGAGTTACAGTCGTTTCAAGATTGAGCTCCTAAAATCAAGAAAAAGCAAGATGAGGAAGTTTGATGGCAAGGATTCGGTAAATTGGATACTACATATGGAGAAATATTTTGATATACATGGTGTACCACTATTACAAAAGGTATGTATTGCATCTTCATATTTAGAACAAGATCAATTTCTATGGTATAAAGGGCTTTTTTCTCGTAAAAAACTTGTTACGTGGTCAATTTTCACGGAGGAAATTATAACACATTATGAGAATACAAAGAGCAACACCTTCTTTAGAGCAACACCACACAATAGGAAGAAAAAAGAGAAAAAGGGCTTTGTTACAAAGTGGAAAGTAAAATTATGGCAACAAGGAATTATACCCCTCACAACTATAAAGATGGAAGTGTTGTTTCTCCTAGACTTCCACAACCTACAAGGGTTACACCACAACAATTGGAAGAAAAAAGAGAAAAAGGGCTTTGTTACAGTTGTCATAGCAAATGCACTAAAGGTCATAAGTGTGCTGAGAAGAAATTATTTTACATAGAGTATGAAGAGGAGAAAGAAAAGGATCAAGAAACATCAAAAGAAGAGGATATACGCCAGGACCCAACCCCAGAGAAAGAAGAAATGAATTTGACCATATTTTGTAAAGCATTGGCAAGAATTACCACTCCTCAAACTCTCAAGTTAGAAGGACATATCAAGAGGAAAAAGGTTCAAGAAGTGAAATATCACATCAAGAAAGAAGAAATGAATCCAACCATATCTTGTAATGCATTGGCCAGAATTACCACTCCTCAAACTATCTAGATAGAAGGACATATCAAGAAAAAAAATGTTCAAGCAGTGAAAGATCACATCGAGCATCAACAACAAGTTCTCCAACTTTTAAAGGATAATGCCACTTTGGTGCAAAATTGAATGAAACAATAAGTAGATCAACATCGTA
>APFE030036519.1:20520-37481 GCA_000404065.3 Pinus taeda
CTCCTATATATAGAAAGGATGTCTTTTCATTTGTATCATCCAAGAATTGTTCATTTGTGTAATGTAAAGGAGGTTGCCTCCTCGAAGAGGCTAAATTATAAGGCATTGATCTATCTTTTCTATCTTTCTGTGAGCTGGTTTCATAACAAAGAAGAAATGTTGAAGAAAGTAGAAGAAGAAATACATAATCAACTAAAAGAAGAGGATAATAAACAACAACAAGATCAAGAAGTTGCCCAAGATATTGAAGAGCTAATTGTTGTTCAAGACATGGAGGTAGAACAAGAGAAACATAACCAAGATGTTGATCTTATGCCTAGTATAGATCAAATCATCACTCGGTCTCCACTTCCTATAAAAGGACAAGCTCTAGGTGATGAAGAGGAAATTTCTCCTTTAGATTATATCCTTGTCATGGATATTTGCAGCCTGACTTTCAATGAGCTTTAGAGGAAAATTTTGTAGGTAAGAAAGAAGCATTTCCCTAATCACCTCACACATCCTAATTTCATGAATACAAAAAGGGTGATTGTCATGGATACCAGGAGAAATCCTCAAACCATTGTTGCAACTAATTTGGCCTCTGCAGGAGATTAAAAGGCATATAATAATTATCTAATGGGAGAAAATAGGAAAATGTCAAAGTATTTGGAAGCTGCAAGACAACAAGTAGAACAAATCTCAGCAAAAATTCAAAATTTGTGTCCCACACATGTGTACTTGAAGGAGCATCAGATGGCTATATATGGTGAATTTCAAGCATTATGAGACACTATGATGAATCTTTATGAGGATTTGGTCATCATGCATAAAGTAGTTGTCCCCTTGCATGATATGCAAAAGAAATCGCTGAAGAACACAAAAGCTCTGAAGGTCATTCATGCAGCGATCAATGCAATTCATGAATGGGGAATGAAGTACAAAGGTGCACCACAAGAATTGGCTAAGAAAACAAGGAAACAAGTTGTGTTACAGAAATTTGAAGTTAGAAAGCTTATACATAAATAGCTTGAAACTTTCATAGCCAACATCTTATCTTCTTATGCGCGGTTGTACAATCGTGTGGACTCCCTGATGAAATCTCATAAGATCCCTTTAGTCAAGAAGGGATTTTCCAAATACTTGGACCAACTGAAGCATATTTCTATCAAAGAAGACTTGGAAATTGATAGGCACACCATGCAAAAATATATTGGTGGCCCTGCTATGATAAATACTATGTTGTTCTTATTAAATAAGGAGACACAAACTAGTTCCAAAACTTTCTACTTGGATGCAATAGAATCTAGAGTTTGCTATCAACCTGATCTTCTTGGAAATTTTGAGGAGATCATTGCACAATAGAAAACATGGCATCACTATTGTGACTAAAGATTTACAAATTGAATTCGATGAGATAGAGTTTCCTCAAACTCAAGCTTGATGTGTCTAGTTTGTCTTATTAGGCTTGTCTTATCAGGCTCTACTCATTTTCGACTCATATGGGTTTTTGTATTATTGTATCGAAATAAAATATGTAAGTGGAATTCCAAGTGTCAATTGTGGAATATGAAAAGTCATTAGTTAGGAAAAGACAAAGGAAGTCAAAGAGTCATGAGGGTACCTCAAAGGTCACAATGGGAGATGAAGAGTCATCTCATTTGTTATATATAAACCCGCATCACTCAAGAAAATGGTTTTGAACCGAAGGCTTGGAAGCGTTTTTTTGGAGCCTTGGCTTCTCTAGCTTAGCATAGGAGGGTTATCATTCTTGGAGAAGAAAGTTTTGGCTTCATGTTCCTCTACTGGGGCTAGTGTCTTTTCAATGTAATTGTATGTCTGAACCTTTCACTTTTTAATAAAATCTCAGAGTCAACACATCTTCATGCATATGTCTTGAATGTAATAACACTATTATTTTATATTTGTGATATGTATTGTTTCATTTACACTATGCATATAAAATTATTCGTTTTCTTTAGTATGAATGTTTTTGAATGCATGATGTTATGTTATTACGATCATTGTTACTTTGTGAACTTATTTGTAGGTTAACTAACGATTCTCTTGTATTTCTCATGCGTCTCTTTTAAGCTAGTACTATTGCATGCTTCTAAGGGGCTCACTTATTTCCCTTCGATGTGATGGAAACTTACATTCATTATATTTGATACTTCACAAAGGTTATACACTTTCTTTCACCAATGTTATGTTTATATCACTCTATGTGTTTATCACAGCCAAGGAAATTTGAAACCACCACTTTGGAAACTGATCATTTTCCGATTGGGGCTCCTACTCCAAACAATGTGGAGTCTAATTTGTTGAGAAATTGAAACCAGAGAGTCCATTTTAATTTATCCTTGAATTAAACTGGAAATTAAATTTGAATTGTATTCTCATAACAACTTAAAATAGTTAAATTAAGTTTATTAAACATAAACTTAGGAAATTTGAGTTGGAAGTATTTTTGTCATCATGTGTATGTTATCCCTACTTTGTAGGAGTCCAGTATGAATAAATTATGAGTTGTAAAATAGAAGACTCAGTTTCATGAGTCAGTTTAGTTAAACTAGTTCTCAAACTGATTGAGAGAACTAATAGTGATTTAACAATTAGTGGTGACACTAATGAACTACACTAGTGCTACTCTAGTTAACTAAATATTTACTCATCCGGAACTCATGCATGTCGATACTGAGAAATACCTAGTTGAGAATAGAATTCAGGGACAGTGTACTATTTGTTTTAGATTTTTCTGAGTTGCACTGATAGTGCATGCAATCCAGAACTAATCCTTAAGGGATTGCGGAGTTTTTAGAGGCTTTATTTCCCTTTAAATATAAGCTATCCTCCATAGGAATTACACATTGGAATAGAGACTTGGAGAGCTTGTGAAGAGGCTAAGATTTGGTCTTGATCTTGCTTATGAGTTCGAGATGATGGGATTGTTCTAGAGAGAACAAGCATTGTAATTTCATCTCGATTTTCCAGATTAATACAAAATAGATAGTGAGGTTTTCAGCTGTGGCTTTCCCCGGATATTTATTGTGTTGTGTGCCTTTGATTCTATTCCTCTATTGATTATTGTTTGCTTGATGTTTATGGGATTCCGCTATAAAGAGTATAAGTATATTCTTGTCTCTTGCTTTAGCAAATTGCTTTAGCTTATGAATCTACATGATTTTCTACATGGTATCAGAGCAAGATTGATTTTTGGGCCGAGAGTTTGTAGAGCAGATCTAAATTTTTTGTGCAAAATTTTCAAAAACAAATTACAGATTTGGATTCCTTGGAAAAATATACCCAAATTCAAAAAACAGTCGGTCGAATAGGAGTTCGGATGAGGGAGATATTGTTGACTTTAAATCATCTCTCTAGAGGAAATTTTGAAGTTTTGAGTTTCTGGGTTACAGGTGAAAGTCGAATTTGCAATACATACTTTAGGATCAGCAGATGGCATTATATGGGTTGAGGCTTGAGTTTGATTTAGAAGGCAACTCGAATTTCATAGCCTGGAGGGACAGGATGGAGGTTGTGCTAGAGGATAATGGATTGAAGGAATTTGTTGAACAAGCAATTCCTAAGCCAACAACTATGTGGAAAACATTGATGGACTTGTATCAGAATAGCAGTGATCAAAGGAGGTTGGCATTGAAGGATAAACTTCGTAAAATCAAGATGGAGAAAGGCAAGTGAAATTCCAAAGTACTTGACCAAGTTCACTCAATGTCGGGATGAACTTGGAAGTGTTGAAATCACGATTGTTGAGGAGGATATGGTGAGCCTTTCTCTTCTTGGACTCCCAAAGAGTTTTGATAGTTATCAGGACTCTACCATTGGTTGGGAGAAGCTTCTAGATTGGGAATGACTATGGTCGGATTGGATGTAGTATGATATCAAGAGGAACACTAGGGATGACTCTTCATCAAAGACTGATGATGAAGAGAACTATGACTTAGCGATTAAGGCAAGGAAGGGGAAAGGTAAACTTTCCCATTCCAAATGAGATTCTTATCATGGAGGTAAGTGTTGGAAATAACACTGAGGAGGGGGGGGGGGGGGTGAATCAGTCTTAGGAAAATCAATAACTTTTTCTTTTCATAATTTGATTTATATATGCTACTTCAATGAAGGTAACTCACGTGTACACACAACTGTATTTAAGGCAACCAATGTATCCAACAAAATTATGATTTAGTTAACTCATCATATGTTGATCTTTAATTAGTGCATTAGTACTTCATTAACCATATAAATAGTAACCATGTGCAGTAATAATAGAACAAACCATCACAAATAGAAAACACAGATGAACACCAAGATTTGAGGTGGAAACCCAATGTGGGACAAAAACCACCTGATACTGTCTTCTTTTAATATAAGAAAAACCCATTTACAATCTTGTACTGGTGCAGAATCATACCAGTATGCAGGCACCCACCAGTAGAAGGCTACAACCTTCTCTCATTCTTCAACTTTTACTGGAAGGGAGCTACAACCCCATAGCTCGTGTACTAGCCAATCCGTTTACTAGTACGTAGGTGCCGACCTACAAAAGGCTCCAACCTTCACTCATTTTCTAACTGCTACTGGAAGGGAGATCCAACCTCCTGGCTCTTGTATTAGCCGAGCCATTTACTAGTATGTAGGCACCGACCTACTGAAGGCTCCAAGCTTCACTTGTTTTCCAGCTGCTGCTGGAAGGGAGCTCCAACTCCCTAGCTCTTGTACTCGCTGATATATTTACCAATATGTAGGCACCAACCTACAAAAGACTATGACCTTCTCTCTTCCTCCAAGGACCACATTTCATAAATTTTTAGACTAGATACCCCTGGAATACAACACCACAATCTGAAGGCCTTGTTTCATCAAATTTTCATACTAGACCCATCAGTAACATTGAATCTTAGAATCAATCACCACTGTAATACAACCATCAAATACATTTGCAACAAATAATCAATGAAACTCAATCATCAATCTCTGAATCAACCTAACTAAATCAATCACTAAAAACCCATCATCACGGAAGTAAATCAAAATCAATCAATCTGAACATTTAGAACACTGTCACCATAATACAGTCACCAGAACACAAAGCAGAACCCATAACTTTGCATCAACAACTATATCCAACTACAACTTCAAATATCATATTTCATAATGTATACACTACTTGGATGTGACTGACCAACCTGTATATGTGATTTTACGAAAGCGAACCAGCGTATAGATCTGCAAATACTATCTTAAAAACTTCTCATATATTCCAAAATTCAGTCATACCCAGATCATAACATTTACAGAATAAAACATGTGTTAGTATTTAGATTTAGACTATTCATGATCAAACCACATAACGATAATTCATTTCGGGCCTTAAGATCCCAATCCATCATCCATCATCAACCACATAGGTGCATCCTTAGTTCAGATCAAGCAAAGCATTAGAAACCAATAACCTGCATATTTGATCCAACACTTCATAAGATATTCAATAGTTGCACACCTTGGCCTAATGATCTTCTCCTCCTTATATAGTTTTATGCCTTTCTCAACACCTTGGACCAAAACCACTTAGGACCAATACCTTGGACCAAATACCTAGGGTCAATACCTCGGACCAAATACCTCAGACCAAAACCTTGGTTTCCCAACATGTACACGCTTTTCCTCCTATGGGAGTGCGTGTATATGTATACGCCCCTTTTGTTCTATTAACCCATGTGTATACGTTGCTTGGACAAATTGAACTAGCGTATACTTCTTAAACCACTCTTTTTATTCAATCTCTGGAGTCTGATTTGTAAGTTAACTTTTTGCACTGTGAATTGTCATATGAGTGAGTTGCCATCAAGGACAACACCAGTATCATAATGCCAACAATCTCCCCCTTTGGACTTGATGGCAACAACACCAAGACACTCTCCCCCTTTGACATCAAGGGCAAAGGGTGGACCACGATATTCTCCCCCCTTTGATATACATTATGCTCTCCATGTTCCCCCTGAGTACATGTTGAATTCTTTGATTAAACTCCCCCTTTGTACATGTTGAGATGCACTAAACCATCCATGCTCCCCCTGAGCACATGCAGAGTCTACAAAAGATATTTTTCAAAAGAATACTATGACTCTATAACTCAACTAAGTGATTAAGAAATTTCTATCACCAATGACTTATACATACATCAATATCCCAACCAAGTGGGGATACACAAATTTTGACTCATCCACCCAACCTAGTGGGGATATACCAAATGTTTATACATGAATGAAATAGAAATTATTACACCATCATTCCCATGCATAGTGGGGTTACAAATTTGGTATTTTCATGACCTTTACATGAAATGATGTGCATGACATTTATAACAAGGACCAACAATCTAAACAAGACCATGATAGCCATTAGCAACTATCATACACCATATATGATTTGCACCATTAGCATCTATTAGCAGCATCAAGATCAACATCATCATAAGAGTCACCTGAATCAAAACAACTATGTGGATCAACCAATATAAGTATCTTCATGTACCAAGATCTTTTAACTTAATACCAAGAATGCATTATTAGAAGAATATGCTCCCCCTGAACCTGTGTCAGTTGTTCACTATCAGATTTGATCATTGCAAATATTAGTAAGTCTAATCATAATCAATTAGATATACATCAAGTAATAAACAACTCAAGAGAACTTCTACATATTATCAACAGACTGTAATCATCATCAATTCTAACAAAACAAATATTTGATAATTGAATGAACCATATCAGACCCCTTTTTTCGAGTCTATCCCACTATCTTTTCCTCAAACTAACATATATGTGACTGTGTAGCTTTGAACTTGCATATATACACAACTTGTCTTCATGGTAACTATGTATGAGATTTAGAACACTAAAGTTTCATACTTTGAACTCCCCCTAAGTTTGTTATGTATGTACACTGTGTTATACCACATCTTTCTGATTGTACTTCCTTCTTCTTCCATATCTTCGAGCGTGATGATGTTTTCTCCTTTTGGTATGGTGGCCGAAATTTTCTCCTGCATTCCTTTGCTATATATCCGAACTTGTTGCATGCATAACATCTTACATGTTATTCCCTCTATAGCAGTCAATCGCTTTGTGACCAAACATATTGCAAGAAAAACAATATCCCTTAAAGTACCTGGAAGCTGATGATCTTTCTGTGTGATGGTCTTGAATCATTCTACTTCTGTATCTCGCTGCAACATGTCCAAAATTATGACATATAAAACATTCAACATTATTCATCAGTGAAAATAATTGACTATCACTTCGATAGTTAGGAGTAAAAGATTTGCTTTGAAGACTTTCTTTCCTTGGTTGTTGATGGGGTTGACCTCTTATCTCCTTGTTGATCATTTCAGATTTTGCATTGGAGTTCGTTGCCTCATCTTTTGAGCTAAATTCACCTTCAACGAATTCATGAAAACCAAGACCAGTTTTGATGGTAGGACCTTTGACTACTAAGAATATTATCCAAAATCTTAGTATTGTCTTTAAATCATAATAGTTCATCCTTTTCTTCTAATTCACCTTTTAAGATATTTATCTCAACTTGATATTTCTCTTCCTTTTTCAGATATTGCTTCTTCAAGATTTATTCAACCTTTCTTCCTTCTTCCACCTGTTTCCTTAATTTGAGAATCTCATTTTCTTGTTCTTCATCTGCTTGAGGTAGTTCTTCATTCTGCTTATTTGATTTTTCAAGATCTTCTTTTAGAGAGAGGATCTTAGCTTCAAGACTTTCATAGTAACTGGATCTATCTTTAAGTCTCTTGATTGTTGTACTCCTTTCACTTACTTCATTTCTTAATGATGTCACTTCATCCTGTAGCTTTTGACATTGATCTTCCTTTTCCTTGTACTGCTTCCTTACTTTGTTACCTTCCTCCAACTGAGATTTTAATCTCGTAACTTCTTATCTGAAGGCACACTCCCTTTTGTTAAATAGATCTTGTTGATCTCTGATTTTATCCGTGAGTATTTTAACTTCTTCCTCTATGTTTCTTTCATGATCACTTTCAATATATTCAACATTGCTTGAACATAGAAAAGTATCACTAGAAGACCAAAAATTTGTACCTGATACTTATTTTGCTTGTTCATCTTCAATTTGAGGTGATTCTGAATATGAATACTTGCTTCCACCTAACGGACAATTGTCTCTCCTGTTGTCACTATTCCTTTGAGTTGTCTTCTTATTTTGAGGCGCTTTCTTCTTTAGATTCTTTCCCATTGTTTCTACGGATCTCCTTCAAGCGATCAAGTTTCTACCAAAGGACCTGCTCCAATACCAATTGTTGGAATTAATACTGAGAGGGGGGTGAATCAGTATTAGTGAAATCAATAACTTTTTCTTTTCATACACTGATTTATATACGCTACTTCAATGAAGGTAACTCGCGTGTACACGCAACTATATTTAAGGAAACCAATGTATATCCAACAATCTTATGATTCAGTTAATTCATCATATGTTGATCTTTAATCAATGCATCAGTATTTCATTAACCATATAAACAGTAACCATGTGCAGTAATAACAAAAAAAACCATCACACATAAGAAACACACATGAACACCAAGATTTAAGGTGGAAACCCAATGCAAGACAAAAACTACCTATTGTTGTCTTCTTTTAATATAAGAAAAACCTATTTACAATCTTGTACTAGTTCAGACTCATACCAATATGTAGGCACCTAACTGTAGAAGGCTACAACCTTCTCTTGTTCTCCGGCTTCTATTGGAAGGGAGCTACAACCCACTAGCTATTGTACTAGCAGATTCGTTTACTAGTATGTAGGCGACCTACAAAAGGCTCCAACCTTCACTAGTTTTCTAGCTTCTACTGGAAGGGAGCTCCAACCCCCTGGCTCTTGTACTAGCCGATCCATTTACTAGTACATAGGCGCCAGCCTATTAAAGGCTCTAAACTTCACTCGTTTTCTAGATGCTAGTGGAAGGTAGCTCCAACCCCCTGGCTATTGTATTGGCTGATATGTTTACCAGTATGTAGGCGCCGACTTACAGAAGGCTACGACCTTGTCTCTTCCTCCAGGGACCACATTTCATAAATTTTTAGACTAGATACTCTTGGAACACAAAACCACAATATGAAGGCCTTGTTTCATCAAATTTTCATACTGGTCCCATCAGTAATATTTAAGCTCAGAATCAATCACCAATGCAATAAAACCATAAAATACATCTACATCAACCAATAACTCAAACTCAATCATCAATATCTAAACCAACCACAACTAAATCAATCACTAAAAACCCATCATCATTGAAGCAAATCATAATCAATCAATCTGAACATTCAGAACATTGTCACCAGAATACAGTCACCAAAACAAAAAGTAGAACCCAAAACTTTGCATCAACAACCAGATCCAACTACAACTTCAAATATCATATTTCATAATGTATACACTACTTGGATGTGACTGACCAACGTGTATACATGCTTTTACCAAAGCGAACCAGCGTATAGGTCTACAAATACTTCTTAAAAACTTCTTAGATATTCCAGATTTCAGCCATACCCAGATCATAACATTTATAGAATAAAACATGTGCTAGTATTCAGATCTAGACTATACATGATCAAAACACATAATGATAATTCATTTCAGGCCTTAAGATCCCGATCCATCATCCATCATTAGCCGCATAGGTGCATCCTTAGTTCAAATCAAGAAAAACATCAGAAACCCATAACCTACATATTTGATCTAAAACTTCATAAGATATTCAATACTCGCACACCTTGGACTAATGATCTTCTCCTCCTTATATAGTTTTATGCCTTTCTCAATACCTTGGACCAAAACCACTTAGGACCAATACCTTGGACTAAATACCTAGGGTCAATACCTTAGACCAAATACCTTGGACCAAATACCTCGGACCAAAACCTTGGTTTTCCAACATGTACACGCTTTTCCTTCTGTGGGAGTGCGTGTATACGTATATGCCCCCTTTTTTCTGTTAACTCGTGTGTATACGTTGCTTGGACAAAGTGAACCAACGTATACTTTTTAAACCACTCCCTTTCTTCAATGTCTTGAGTCTGATCTGTAAGTTAACTTGTTGCACTGTGAAATGTTATTTGAGTGAGTTGCCATCAAGGACAACACCTGTATCATAATGCCAATAGTAAGAAGAAGGACATGAAGAAAGTTAAATGCTTTCATTTTCACAATATGGGACACTTTGCTACAAATTGTCCATTAAAGAAGTCCCTGGGAGGAGCGGCGGGTGAGGCTTTTGCCTCCCAATTTGAATTTGACTTTTCCCTCATTGCATGCATGGTGTCTTCAATGATGGGAAGTGTTTGGTACTTACACAATGGAGCTTCTTTCCACATGACTGGTGACAAAGAGTTATTCAATTAATTAGAGGAGAAAGATCTCAAGATGCATATCGAGATGGGTGATGACGGTAAGTATGGTGTTATTGGTGTGGGCACTATTACATTTTAGAGGGAGAATGTGACTCCACTCACCTTGAATAATGTTATGCATATAACTGGACTGACGAAGAACTTGGTATCCATTGCCATGCTTGAGGATAAAGGCTATGACGTGATATTTTCGAAAGGAAAGCCGTTCCTTTAACACATAACCATGGATCAAGTAAAGAAGATAGGGATTCGAGTTTAGAATATCTATAAGATAAAGGTAGAGGATTGTGCTGCTTTGAGTTCAAAAGTGGAAAATATGTTGAGATGAGACGTCAACAAGTTGTGGCATAGGTGATTGGGCCACTTGCATCATGGGGCTTTGAAGATATTGCAGCAAATCTATACCAGCCTTCCCAAAGGTATGCTTGAGCAAGTTGACACATGAAAGGGTTGTACTTTGGGAAAATACACCAAGTCTTCCTTTGGAGACAAATACAGTTGAGTAGAGTCTATTTTGGAGAGAGTCCATTCATATGTGTGTGGACCATTCTTGATAGCATCCATGGCCAAACACATGTATTATGTTATATTTGTTGATGACTCTTCTCGTAATTATGGTATTTTTTATGCAAAAAAAGGATCAAACTTTCACAAAGTTTTGTGATTTCAAAGAATTGGTAAAGGAAGCGTCTGGAAAGAAGTTTAAAGCTCTACAGAGTGATAACAGTGGTGATTATGTCTCCAATGAGTATAAGAACTTCTATGCAGCGGAAGGGATTAAATGAGAGTTCATGGAACCTCATAACCCACAACAAAATGGGATTGTCGAGAGGAAGAACAAGAGCATAGTAGGGGTAGCAAGGGTGATGTCGCATGATTAGGGCCTACCACTACACTTGTGGGTTGAGGCATGCAACACAATGATTTATGTTAATAACCATAGCCCACATCGGATACTTGAGATGAAGACACCAAAGGATGCTTATTTCAGTGAGAGGCCAGATGTTTGTCACTTCAGGATTTTTGGTTCATTGGTTTATTGCCATGTGACCAAAGATGCACGGAAGAAGATTGATCCAACAACATAGTTGGGGATCTTTATGGGGTACACTAATACTCCCCCAACTATCGGGTGTACATGCCGGCTAGTCGGATGATAGTGGTTCATAGGGATATTAGGTTCGATGAGGAGAAGGCCATGCAAGTTTCCCTTGAGATGGATCTTGAGCTACATGCAGATGAGGAGCTTTTAGCTCCTAAGGTTGAGGGGCCTCATATTGATGTGGAGCATCCACATGTAGAGGTTCAAAGAGTGGAGACATCTACTCAGGAAGAGTCTTCCAGAGGTAAGAAAGTGCACTAGAGAGGCTGACAGATTGTTGGATGATGCACGGGAGAATGTGGGAGCACCCTCGTCTTAGCGTAGATAGAGGAGGTCACCAAAGAGGTACACTGGATACATGACACTTATGGTTGCATGTGTTGTGACAAAGCCATCTTCCTTTTAGGAAGCAATGCAATAGTCAGTTTGGGTTAATGCGATGGTGGAGGAGTATGACTCCATGTTTGAAACAATGTTTGGGATGTGGTACCGAGACCGGTGGACAAGTTAGTTGTGAGATCATGTTGGCTTTACAAGGTAAAGAGAGTTTCATATGGTAGTGTGAAGAAGCATAAGGCTAGATTTGCGGCCATGGTTTTTCATAGGTAGAGGGCATTAACCATGATGAGACCTTTTCTCTTGTTGTAAGGTACTCATCAATCAGATCTATTTTGGCATTATCTACATAGATGGGTTGGAAGATCCATCAGATGGATGTAAAGACTGCCTTCCTCAATGGCATGATTGAGGAAGAGGTGTACATAGAGTAGCCCGAAGGTTTTGAAACCTTGTACCATGAGTCGCATGTGTGCCGACTCAAGAGAGTGTTGTATGGGCTGAAGCAAGCACCCCGTGCTTGGTACACCAGGATAGATAGCTACTTCACTGGGTTAGGCTTCACAAAGAGTGAAGTGGATGCGAACCTATGTCACATAATGGTGGAACGTAGGTTGTTGATCATTGTACTTTATGTGTATGATCTCATATTGAAAGGTGATGAGAAGCTCATCAAATATTGCAAGGATGACCTTGCAAGAGAGTTTGAGATGAAGGACATGGGGCTCATGCATTAATTTCTTAGCATGGAGGTATGGCGGGGATATGGGCAGTTGTTTGTATCTCAGAGAAAGTATGCCAACGAGATACTCAAGAGATTTCACATGGAGAGCAGTAAACCAATGAAGACTCCTTTAGCTGGTAACTGGAGGAAGGAGGATGCTACTTCAGGGGAAGTAGTGGAAGCTACTATTTATAGGTAGCTTGTGGGTTCACTCATTTTCTTAGTGAACACACGACCAGATATGTGCTATGCAGTTAACCAACTTAGTCAAGTGATGGTTAGGCCTACCAAGCTATATTGGAAGGTGATAAAGCATGTATTGAGATACCTCATAGGCACTACTCAGTTTGGGTTATGGTACAAATGGACAGAGGGAGTGAAGCTTCAAGGCTTCACAGATGTCGATTGGGCAGGGAGTCCATCTGACAAGAAGAGCATATCAGGAGGGATCTTCAGTATTGGGTCAGTGGCAGTTTCTTGGTACAATAGGAAACAAAGATTGGTTGCATTCAGTTTAGTAGAGGCAGAGTACATGGCTGCAAGTCAGGAAGCATGTGAGGCTATCTCGATGAGGAAGATCCTGGTTGGTTTGTTTGGTTAATAGATGGATCCTAAAGTGATTTATTGTGATAATCAGAGTTGTATCAAACTCTCTAAAAATCCATTTTTTCATGATCAGTCCAAGCATATTGATATCCGGTATCATCATCTCAGAGATTGTGTATTGAGGTAGATCATGTTGTTAGATTACATTCCCATAGAGAAGCAAGATGTTGACATCTTGACAAAGGCATTGTCAAGATGTAAATTCGAGTTTCACAGAGACGTGACCAGGGTAGTTGATAATCCCTTTCTTGTTGAGAGGGAGTGTTGAGAAATGGCAACAAGAGAGTCATGTTTAATTTGTCCTTGAATTAAACTAGAAATTACATTCGAATTATATTCTCATAGCAACTTAAAATAGATAAATCAAGTTTATTAAACTTACTTAACTAAGGAAATTCGAGTTGGGAGTCTTTCTGTCGGCATGTGTATGTTCTCCCTACTTTGTAGGAGTCCAATATGAGTTAACTGTGAGTTTTAAAATAGAAGACTAAATTTCATGAGTCAGTTCAGTTAAATTAGTTCTCAAACTGATTGAGAGAACTAATAGTGAGTTAATACTTAGTGGTGACATTAATGAACTCCACCAGTGCCACTCTAGTTAAATGAATATTTACTCATCAGAAACTCACGCATGTCGATTTTGAGAAAGACCCAATTGAGACTAGAGTGTGGGGATAATGTACTATTTATTTTATATTTTTTTGGGTTTCACTGATAGTGTATGCAATCAAGAACTGATCCTTAAGGGATTGCACAATTTTTAGAGGCTTTATTTCCCTTTAAACACAAGCTATCCTCCATAGGAATTACACATTCGAATAGAGACTTGGAGACCTTGTGAAGAGGCTAATATTTTTCCTTGAGCTTGCTTATGAGTTGGAGATTGAATTTGTTGAGTGCTGGGATTGTTCTAGAGAGAACATTCATTGTAATTTCATCTTGATTTTCCAGATTAATACAAAACAGATAGTGGGGTTTTGAGATGTGGATTTCCCTGGATATTTATTGTGTTATGTGCCTTTGATTCTCTTCCTCTATTGATTATTATTTTCTCGATGTTTATGGGATTCCACTGTTAATAGTAGAAGTAGATTCTTGTCTTTTTCTTTAGCAAATTCCATTAGCTTGTGAATCTACAGGATTTTCTACATAATTGGGACTTCACATCAGGGAGAGCCCCTTCCCTGTTGGTAGCTTCCAGCCCCGTTAATAGGTTTTTGGTGCTATAAGGAGGGTCAGATGTCAAGCTAATCTTGTGAATTCTATTTGAATCTTTCTTATCTAAAAATGGCTTCTTCCCAAATCGTAACCCCAACATGATTTTCCAAAATCGCAAATCTAAAAGCGCATTCAAGGATAATTCGTGACTTCTTGAATCTTAAATATGATGGCAAGGGTGGAACAACCATTCTTAAAAACACTCTGATTTCTTGAATTTTACACTTATGATGAAATTAATTATGAGGATATTGCTTGTAGGTTGTTCATCCTTACTTTCGAAGCACATGTTAAACAATGGTGTTACACATTGCCCACTACCTCTATTCATTCCTTCCAACATCTTTTCAAGGAGATCTCCCAAGCCTTAAATAGGTATGATTACAAAAATGTTTATAAAAAGATTATTCATCTCAAAAAATAACTTGATGGATCTGTTGAAGATTTTCATAATCATTTCATTCACTTATGTTATGAGTTTTCTTAGGAATACATAGAGTGGAATTTTATGAAAGGGAAATTTGAGTATCTTGTTTAGATTTCTTTGAATTCATCTAAATTTGGATCCTTTGAAAGTCTCCCAACATTTCTTGGTCATGGAGCTCCCAAATCTATGAAAGAAGAAATTATGGTTCCGTGTGACTTTTCATCTTCTTGCGATCAAACGACTCCATGCAACCAAGTTGAGGTTACAGAATATGATCATCCATTTGTTGATCTAACACCATATTATTTCTCCCCTCATATTCAAGATTTGAAGTCAAGTTTCAATTTTGAATATTATTTAATGAGTGACATCATTTCTTCTCACTCTCCATCGATTATTCCCTGTGATCCTCCCGATTTTGAGCTGTCACATCAATTAGTTCAACTTCAACATGGAGTAAGTGGTGACCAGAAAAGTTTTGATATATTTCATAATGACTATGTGTGGAATTCTGATTATGAATAAGAATATACGATTAAAGATGATCCTTCATCCGATTTTTTCATCTCTTCCCCTTTCACTGATTTTCCTGACCTTTTTACCGATTCCATCGCACATGTCACATCTTTCAATGATATGGTTTTCAATGGTATTGAGTCTGATTATAATTAGGAATGGTGGAATGTTGATTTCAAATCAAAGGAAAATGAGGAAGAATCCACTCATTACAATATATATCACTCCTCATCCTTTGGAAGTGAAGAAGCAGAGAATGTAACTCCATGTTTTTAGCTAGCCACTCTCTATGATTCATTCGATCATGAGGACTCCTTTATTTTGGATGAAAAATAAAACTTTGATCATAGTTACCATAATAATTCATTGATTAATCCAGCAATGATTTTGTGTCTTTAAATTTTGATTATTCCAAGCCACTGGTTTTCAATGATCTACCTTCAAATACCTTAGAACCATGTCAATATGCCAAGACAATTCAACCCACGATGATGGTTATGTCAGGATCTCAAAATATTGATAGTTGTTTCAAGCATGATCAAGTTGACATTATCCCTTGAAACAACCCTCACGAGTCAATCGAAAATGTTCGAAATGGAATTATCTCTCAGTATCAAGATCCTTCACCTATATACCATGATCCCATTTCCGAGTGATTGAAGGAATCATCATTGGAAAGTCCCGATGCTAAACAAAAGTTCTTATCTTTCTCATATGTTTGCCAAGTTTGAAAGTTGGAATGGATTTTTGATATGAGAATCTATCGCAATGTGTGTGAGCATTATGTTGCGTCAGCAGAGTGTTTAGTACATGCATTTCTATCATAATTTTTTGTTCATGTTTTATGTCTTTGAATTTTGGAACATGCCACGTTTTGTATTTCTCATTGTGTGTTTTCCCTAATGAACTTTATTGTTTTTTATTTTCTTACCGAAATAGGTTGGTTAATGCTCTATTGGTTGCATTGGAAATTTCATTTTATGTAAGATTGGCCTATCCCTTATTAGCTTAGGAGTAGGTTTAGTTTAGTGAGTTTGTTTTCATTTTTCTTTTTGGCTGTGTCTTTCGTTCCATTAATTTCCTTTCAATTTCTTTGTATAAGCCTTGCATGAGGTCGTGTTTTGGTTTTGAAATAGGCATGGTGAAGTTAAAGAGGACATGGTACAACTACCAAAGCTTGGATTTCTGTCTATTACTTTCTTTTCATGGGCCTTTTATCTTTTAGTCTATTCTTCTTAGACAGAAAATGCATTCCTTGTCAAAGAAAGCCTTAGTGGATCTGCGATGCTCCAATATATTAATAGTACCCTCTTCTTTAATCAAAATTTTATGCTTGATCAATTTTAACTTGTCAACTTAGTTTAGTAGAGTAAAGAAGGGAGGAAACTCAAACAAGTAGATTGTATTTTAGGGGTATGATTCTTAGACAGAAAATATGTTCCTTGTCGAAGAAAACCTTAGTGGATCTGTGATGCTCAAATATATAAATAGTACCCTCTTCTTTAATCATACTTTTATGCTTGATCAGTTTTAATTTGTCAACTTAGTTGAGTAGAGTAAGGAAGGGAGGAAACTCAAACAAGTGGATTCTATATATAT
>APFE030036520.1:0-10362 GCA_000404065.3 Pinus taeda
TTAACCATATACAAGCATATATAAACAAGTACACTAGAATATGGAAGGAAACAAGAATAACTTTATTCAGATAAAAAGTAGCAAGAAGATTACAACCATGAGTAGCTCTAGCCCAGCATCATCCTCCAGCTAAGAATCCCTTCTTCACCTCAAGCAAAGAAAAATCACCCAACAATGTGAGTGTACCCCAAAATACCAACAACACTTCTCTATAAGTTACAAAATTCCAGCCTCCGGATCTCTGTGAAGAGGGATCCATATATAGAGGATTACAAAGAGGTGAGTCATCTTTTGGGATCTTGATTAGTGTCTTCTCTCTGATAGTTCCTGCTTCCACTTGGAGAATGAAGATATCTTACTCATCCATGGTCAAAAATGGAGTGGCAAGTGTCAGAGGGGAAGCTTCTGGAAGATTCCATGATCTTCCACCTCGCATTTTGGTACCTGCCATTTGTCCATTCCCGACCATCACACCCTACAAAGGAGAAAAATAGTATGCATCACGCCCTATACATTGGGAATGTGACATGTATCACACCCTCTGCATGGAGCTTTCCATATGGTCCAATTTTGACCATTTCTGAGTAGTTTTCAGTGGAGAACTTCTGGGAGATGATGTAATCAGTTGACCTTGTTCCTTTAGGCAGTGAAGAAAACCTTTTAGGGACTTAAGAGCCCTTAGTTTATGGACATTTGTGATTGGGTTTGAAGTGCCCAAAAATGTCTATAACACATGCGTAGTTAACTATTGAGATAGAGTTATAAAAATTCTTTTTTGTGGAGGACCCCTGCAGACAGTTGAGGTTCATTCATTTTCTTAGTATTCAGTTCGGTTCATTTGATTATTTTTCCAGAATTTCATTATCATATTTTTATTTGTTTTGTGTCGATTTCAATTCATTTCATGCTTTTTAAAATAGTATTGTATATAAATCTCCTTCCTTTCATAAATAGGTATATTTGTTTCGATCACATTCTTTCCCCTTTTGTTTCAATATTTCAATTAAGATTGATAATTGCAGTGCGTAGATCTTAATCTAGATTGTTTTATGAATTTTATCTTTGAATATAAGTAATTATTTTAAGAATAGAGGTAATTATCTTTGTAGAACATTAATTTAGATAGATTTGTTTTTATCATTTACATAGTAACTAACAATAGTCAATTAAAGAAGATCATGATATCTTACCTTACTTTCCTTTTCAAGAATTGAATGTATTATAAATCTGTAGTTTTCATTAGGAACATAGGAATAAAGAAAATCCTTAAAAATAAACCATCCACAACCATTATCTTATTAAACTGAAAAGGCATCTAGCATATATAGTGCACTTGCACTTCACAAGTTTACCAACTCCGGGTGATAATTTATGTAATACATTTAGGACAACTAAATTGACTAAAAAGGACCAAGACTAAGTTTGATTGAATTATGTAAATAAATTTTGTTATAATAAAATAATTGCTTTTATCTTGGAAAAATTATGGGAAAAAACATGCAATTATTTTTGGCTTCTTTGTTTCCAGAAAAACTATTGAAGTGGTTAAGTCCAAGTGGACAAAAAAGAGGAAAGTGATAGTGGTCATAGTTGCAACTTTCTATAATTATCCAATATTCTAGGGAGGAAGTCTGCGACCAAGAAACAACATAGAAAGAGAGAAATGTTATGTTGGGTGGAAAGATAAGAAACAATATAACCAGAGAGAAATGTTCTACGAGATGGAAAAATAAGGATAAAGCATAGATAGATAGAAATGTATTCTTAGAGAGGGAAAAAGAAAATAATTTTCCTATTTTGTAAAAAAAATCCTAGGTAAAAAAAGGGTGGTGTTGTAGCCACTACAAGAACACCCAAAATTTTAAGGTACTTCATAAAATTTCAGGTTCCCCATGCTTGCCTCAATTCATTAGGGTTATGATCGAGTTTTGGAATTGGTTAGTCTCCCTATGACCCTCTTTCTATAAACCCTGTCAGTGTTTCCCTCTCATGTCATTGCAAAATATAGGAATATGTTGCACCATTAGCCATGTTCTGCATGTGTGCTATAGGGATTAATGCATGGGTGATTGTGGTGGAAATACCCTCAAGGATCTTCCTGAGATCCTTGGAAGACATATCATATTAGCTGCAACTAGCACAAAGAGACATGAACATATCCATATCAATGAAATGATAATCAAAACAAGAAGGAAGAGTTTTACCTCACATCTTGGTGTAGTGTTGCGGGGAACCCAAAGTAGTGGAGTGGAAGACCTCTCAGCTAGCTCCTAGATCAATACCTGCACATAGAAAAGATGAGAAGTAATACTACAGCATATAACTTTGATAATCAAAACAATAATACATAAGGATATCTAACTACACAGAACTAAGCTACTCATAATCAACGGTATTGCATAAGCATGTAAATGAATCACAACATCAACACCATGGGGCAGACAACACAACTGCAGGTCTATATTAATGATAATAAAGAGTGATTACAACCATCAGTTGCATCAAGCTTCCATTACTCCTCCATATCCTCTCCCTCTCCCTCTATTCTTAACCTCTTGGTGAACCAATTTCTAATGCAAAGCTTCGACAGTCAATAGGTCATCCTTTCAATTCTTTCGACCTTTTTCATAATGTCCCAAGCCTCAAATATATAAAATGAGAGGCTAAACCTTGCCAACTCTTTCATGAGCTCCCTTTGGAAAAAAATTGGGATCTTTCCATGCTTTAATGCTCTTTCCATGTTCATTAGACTCCGTTAGGAATAGTAATATCCTCAAATAGGTTGAATCTGGATGTTTCCTGCTTTTTGGGTAAACATATGAGAAAATTGTAGGATATTATTCAGTCAACCCGCTCCTTTGACCTCCAAAAACTCACCAAACCTGACTAACGCTATCCCTAAGGAAATATAGAGAGTTACCCTAGGGACTAACGCACCTCGTTCATGGTTGAGGAGCATTATAACGCTCCTTGCTAGTTCCTGGGGAGCATTACCATGAAAAACACGATTGTGAACTTGGTCAATCTTTCAATCAAAATGCCTTTCTCCTCTGAGCTGATGAGGAGGTCATTTTCCTGTATAATAGATGCCCCCAAAAGTGTGAGATCAGAAGTGAAGATGATCACCGAAATATTTTAGAAATTCTATGTTGGAAAAAGAGAGAGAGGATCAGAGATTCGGGACTATGAGAAACATGATACAACCACATATGTAAAATCTAAAATCATGTCCTGAGTCGAGCATTCCCACGCACAGTAGCTATGTCAAAGTGATTTCTCAACAAAGAGATATGATGATCATGTCCACCATTAAGAACAATGTGGAACTTATGTCATAATAGGATCATCCTGACGAGTTGTCTCCAAAAAATAATGTACGTAGCTTGGGAGAGGAAATAAGGCTGAGTGGTGTAAGCCTCTACCGAAGGTCTTGATCACTGCTTCATCTTAACAACATATTTCGACACATGTGAATAAAGGTGTTGAGGTATAACATGTATGAAATCATTTGATTACTAGTCAATAATGAAAATTGTTAACAAATGCGAGGATGGCCATAGATAAAGATGATGGTCTCCAATATGCGTAGTACAATCTGGAGAGTGTGAATAATGATGTTGTTGTTGGACACTCGTAGAATCATTCAATCAAGAGCCAATAATGAAAACACTTGATCAAACATAAGGTAAATTTCCATTAATGTTTGCAATTTCCAAGGCACTGATATGTTTATGGATTTTCTTCCTAGATAGAGTGTTGAAGTTGATAGGAAGATATCTGTCGAATGGTAGGCAATAATGTGCCCTACATCAGTTGACAAAAAATGAGACAAGAATGATCCTTTTTTAAAGAAAAAATTTGAGCAATGTGTCAAATCGACAGAGGGCATGATGGAAGTATATGATTGATGGTTTGATATAGGAAACAGAGGATAAAGGGATCCCTTGAATAATAGAAGGCAAGACACAAAAGGTTTTAACCAGACAACTCTAGACTCATGAACACCAAAGAGAGTTAGGATACAGGGATGCAAGAACAACGGAGTATATTGGATAAACTCATAGGATGGTAAGTTTCATTTTGAGAGGTCAACAAAAAGGAGGTTTTACTGAGGGAGTTCCATGTTCAAGGGAACTACTACTGCAAAAAAAACCTATCCAAAATACTGACATAAAGTAATTGTGTTGTCCAATTTTCCCCATCAGATTAAGTTTAGCAAGTCCAGATGGTAAAATCGGTGATCTTTTCATATTAAGAGAGTCTGAAATGATCGTAAAGAGAAACTCCAAGGGGGTCCCTTTGTCATAGTTATTAACCAGGTGTGCCAAAAGTTTAATAGTATTTCTGACATGGTTCCTTTTCCATAAGTTAGTCTAATGAGTCTGGATAAAGTGATAAACCTATTCTCAATAAATGCTTGCCTCATTTTCTTAAGAGTATGATGGGACGAAGTTAACTTGATATTCTTCATGAAATTTTAATGAGTCACAAGACGACAAACTAAATAGATCTTCATCAAATTTTAATGAGTCAAATGAAGAAGACTTGAGGTAAATTTCTCAATTTAATGAGTGAGGAAAAAGAGATAAATGAACTGCTCATGCCTTCTTTGTAGATTTAACGAGCCCAAACAAGGGAAAAACTCAGGGATTTTTCAATTAAGAGCAAGAAAGAGTTCCAAAAAAGAAAGTGCTCATATTGTTGTCGTAGGAGTTTTACGAGCCTGATGACAAAAACTCAGGGATTTTTCAATTCAAGAGCGAGAAAAGATCCCATAAAAGAAAGTGCTCATAGTGAATCAAACATGGTCATTTCTACAATTCAACACTGAAACCTCTTCATCAAAGCATGAGTAATATTGGAAGTATATTGAAATGGCGTATGATAAACAACATAGGAAATGAAAAATGTCTATTTCAATGACTAACTAAGGTGATTCATACCTCCACAGTGACTACAAGAAGGTTTTGGACCATTCATTTTCACTATTTGAGTGTTGTGAGAGTGTTCTGGAGTGAAAGAGGAGCAAATCTTCCGCAGGCAATTGCAAGAAATCCATGCGACCATTCAACATGTTGTTTTTTCTCGGTATATGGTCTAACATTTATCTTGCATTATTTTAGCTTTTTTAGTTGCATTAGGGGTGAAATTTTTTAGTTTGGAGAATCTCTAGTGTTACACAACATTTTCTCACTGTCCCTGTACTCCCCATTCCTAGATCCTGGAGGACCTGTATAGTGAACACTACATGCTTTCCCTTCATGAAGAAACTCCCATTTTGTCCCTCTTCATCAACAAAACAATTCCCTCTTGCACCATTTCTTCAAAATCTCCTATTTTTCCCAATTTACAAGACAGACACTAATGAACCTTTTCCTCCTTGCATTGATATGCAGGAATTAACATTATCCCTAGCGCCGAATGGAGTGACTGAGCTTTGTTCCAGTTGCGCTGGTACTCTTATGGAAAGTTTTTAAATAAGGATCCAAAGTTTCCAGCTCTAGAAGCTTCGTAATGAAATTCTGGTAAATGGTTTGGCCGGATGAGGTCGAGTATGTCAGTTTGGGATCCTTTCCCTTGTAAGGATGGAACTACCTAAAGAGATACGACCTTCTCCCATGAGAGGAGGATCTATTTCCCATCCATTCATGCTATATAAACCTCCCTTTTTCCCAAGCACAAGCTAGTGTTGTAGTGTTAAGATTGGTGTGCTAGTGCTAATTAAGTTTGGAGTAAACAACAAACTATTCATAGTTGTATCTCTCTAGTTTTGTCAAGGAAAAGCATGAATTTGGTTTAGTGTGAAGCATAAAAGGAAGAGCCTTAAAAATGTCATTGTTGAGGCCAGCATGGAATGCTAACGGAAGTGTGTGGGAACCTAGTTTTGTTAGAGGAGAATGACAACGCCAAGACAATGGTTGTAATCTCTTCTTGATTCAATATATATGCAACGATCGATTGATTTCCTACATGATGTGTCATCTTACATGTTCAAGGATTAATGTTTCTTGACTTGTTAAGTAGGTTAAATTACAATTTGTCTATTATCATGGTTGTTGTTTTATGTTGTTTACTTGTTTCAAGTGTGCGAAGAAGGAAATTAGAGATAGCTGGAATGAGCAAGAAAGTTCATCACCAAATGGGATAAGCATACTAATAGGTAGGCCCTGTTAATTGGTTATAACCTAAGGAAATATTCCATAGAATGTATTGGTTATGGCTATACCCATCATCGGGCTAGAGGAATTGTTTGTGTCTGCACTCATAATTTTACTTCACCACAAATTGGCGACCATATTGGGGAACCAATCCTTCTATTTGTTTGTTTGAGATTTCATGGTTTTGTGTGAACTTTTCTAGTTCCACTTTTTCCTTTTGGTTCTATCTATTTTCCTTTTCTTACTGGTCTGAGTTTGAAATTAGTAGCAAATTTGGTCCCAGCTTTAATTTTTTTTTTAGTTTTTTCTTAGCTTTCTCACTCAACACTCTTAATTCACTGACAGTCATGCCAATTAGCGCAATATGTTGAAAAAAAGTTGCGCCAAACTCCTTTTGGTTCTTGTTGTTAGTTAGGCAATCGCACCGATGCCTGTAAGTGAAGATTATGGCTTCTCCAAAATCTTGGCTAGTATGTTTTGCTCTCATGATTTCAAACCCATAAGCCTTTTAGACCATTTTCTCCCTGACTAGAAAGTTGCTTTTCATTTCATTTGTTTGCTTGTTGATTTTTCATACTTTCACTTGATTTCTTGGGTCATTAGATGGTTAGTGGCACTAGGGCATCCAGATTGTCATCCATTCACCTGATTGTGAACTCAGTGAGTTGAGTTGTTGGTGCATTTACTCCTTGTATTTCATTTATGGTCCTTCTACGGCTTTGACCTCCATTCCACAAGTTTGAAAAGTTTTCTTTTTCTTGTCTAAACGTTCCTTTTCCGTCATGGATCACATTGCTTGTCTTGTTTTTGGTAAAGTCAGTGTTTCACTAGTCTGAAAGAGATTCTGTTTTTGTGTTTTCATTTGCTTAAAGACCTAATTGTCCCAAAAAACTTGTTCATTGAAGTGTTTTATGAAAAAAACAAAATTCGTCATTTCATGAAAAGTATGAAATTCTAGTTTTCTACATTAGTTTCTACGTTAGTTGGCATCATTAAATACTAGGATTACATTGGCATTTGAAAAGAAAAATAACTCATTTTTCTTTTGGAAAGACTGTTAGAAATATACTTGTTAGGAAATT
Source organism: Pinus taeda (assembly GCA_000404065.3). Taxonomy (NCBI): domain Eukaryota; kingdom Viridiplantae; phylum Streptophyta; class Pinopsida; order Pinales; family Pinaceae; genus Pinus; species Pinus taeda. The sequence continues at coordinate 7,241 of APFE030036520.1, forward strand.
AGGAATTGGAATGTATTTTTCATTAGTTTATTTTCTCAAAAAGTGAAGTAGTGAAAAATCATTTTGCTTTCAGTTTCTTAGTTGCTTGCATTTGATTATGGGTTTTCTACCCTCTCTAGTGTAGACAATTCATCGAATTGAAAGGGTCTTGTCTCATTTAGTTGCATTTAGGGTTTTTCGAGACACATCACTGAGGCATGAACACTCAGACATAACTCAAGATAAACTTTAAAAACGAACTCAATTAAACTAAGGCACATTTGAAATCTCATGATCACATCTAGAAGGTCTAGGCTAGAGACATGTTTTGACGTCTTTAAACCTAGCAGTTGTCACTAGCTTCGACATTAGACAACGTTAGTACAGATTTGTGCTCCCCCTACCATTGATTATATAATGGGGGACCCCTCTAGGATGAAATTCTTTATCCATAGGAAGCTGAGTCAACTGCCTTGCAAACGTGATACACTGAACACAACATTCTGGGAGATTTTGTGCCCGTACTTCTCGGTTCGTCGGGAGATATTCTACAGTTCACTGTTGCCTGGTAATCCTTTTTACCTAGACCATCCAGAGCAGTCATTTGATCGTTTTGACTCATTAAAATCAAAATATCATTCGAGTGTTTATCCTTTCAAGCTCGCTTCCAATCGAAAGTGATAGAGTCATCTTTGTTTCTTTCTCGAATCTTAAAACATGAAATAGCACCAGTGTATTTATGCGTCTTAATAAATTGATTGCCCACAATATGATAACATCCTGTTGGTCTTTTTGGACAAAATCGTGGGTTTCCATTAAACAAAATTTTAAAGCCTTGAATTTTATCTCTCTCTTTTCTTGTTAACTAAGATAAGGTCATCACGGTTGAAACATCTTGTTCACCTAGTTCCTCTTCCTCTCCTTCATTTGAAAGATTATCTGAGGAGCCATTTCCTGAATTACCAGAGTCATTCGAGGACCAAGGTGTTGAACTTGGAATTGTTCTGAGCATTCAACCTTTGTCATCACGTCCTCCACCTACTTCAAATACTGGGTCACCAGCTGATTTTGGCCCAGAGTCTCTGGACAATCTCATTCAAACTCCTAAGAGTTCGCTGACCACTGACAGTCAAATTGGACTGGTGATCTATCCTTCGAATCCTTTGTTTGACCCTATTGTGATATCACCTTAGCGTTAGTAAAATCTATAAAACTAGCTGGGTATTCCTTTGGAATTATCACCTCGTACTTCTTTGGTTGTTCGCCATCATTTTCTCTAAGATATGGAACCCCCAGGTGATGCTCCAGTCACCTCTCCAGATGAGTAAGAATTTTCTACTCCACAAACTGTCGAGGAGGAAGAATATCCATTTCATCCTGAAGGTTTCCCCTATATAGGGAGCATTCCCATCAATATGTATTAGGAATTCCTACTTAATTATGTATCCTTGGCAAAATTGGTTTCTGGTACACCTAGTGCATCGTCACTTTACCATAACCATTTTTGGGCATCCGGGGCCATGTCTACTATAGGTCCATTCATTGGGAACTCGACCTACCAACATGTTGTTACCTGAATCCCAGTGCAATCCTCCATTTTGAACCCTCTTTTATCATCTGTCCCAGTTACCATCTAGCTCAATCGGTGGTCTCTATCATGTCCTCAATACCTCCGATCAATGGCCAAGATGTGCCACCACCTAGGGGGGAGAATCTGAATGTTTCTATACTGTAAGGTGCCACCAATGTGAGTGGCTCATAGGTTCACATGCTTGGTGTGAACCAACCTTCTTTTGGATTATTCAAAACCCCGTTGGTCCTTCTGGGTCAAGAAATGTCCAGTACCAGCAAGTTCAGAATATCATTGGTCTTTTTGGGTCAAGCAATGTCTAGTATCAGCAGCCTTATGATGCTAAAGTCCAATACCAAACTCTTTACCTTCCATATGGTTCCCAAGGAATAGTTAATCCACCTTACACCCTTCAACCTTGGCAGTACGTTTAGCTTGGCTCATCCACTTTCCACGGTGGCTATGGCCTGATTTAGTTCAAAAATTTTAGAGGAACTATTCAAGTACCCTTGCAACAGTAAGGACAACCTCTACAACAATAAAGGAAACATTTGTTACAGCAAGGGAAACCTTTGTTGCAGCCAGAGCTATCCACGCAATAGCAAGGGAAAACGACCTTGTAGCAAGGTCAACTACAACAACTGAGGGGCAATCCTCGCAATCGTTGCAAAAAACTGTGGAGCAACAGATGCAGTATGCTCCATGTTGGTACCATTTCATTACCATATTTTTCTTCTAGAAACAGCACCATTTGTCTATATGTTTCCTCCATAGACCCCTTATATCAATCGAAATTGATTAATTAATAGCATTATAGTTGTTAGTTTACATTAAAGTTAATTTATGATTTTTTATGTTAGAAATTAATAATTTTCAACAAAAAGATTACAAGAAGTTATAACAACTTGTAAATTGTTTATCATCTGACACGTGGCATGATAGGAAAGCCAAAGCAATGGATGTGAACAAGACCTGCAATGTACATGCATGGTGAAAAATCGATTCTACAGCAAATCAAAAGCTCATGGTTATGCAGTGAACGCTGGTCAAACCCCAGCCTTTTGGTTACAAAGGCAGTAAAAAGCCATGGTTTCCCAAACTGGTTTCGTTTTGTTTTTGGAAATCGTTTTAGATTAGAGATGGCCAGAAATCAATCCATTGTAAAAGCAGAAACATTTTCTTAATGAATGTACATTCGATTCAAATAAGGACAAGCAGATAAATACTGTGTATTATTTTGTTTTCAAAAGCAGTTACGATTATTATCTCTGTGTATTGTTTGAGAACAGAACTCTTGTATGTGAATGCAACCTTCATAACTTAATTACAGTGACCATGTTAATCTAATAGCGTTTATGCGTTAATACTCTTGTTGCTTGAGTTTACTTCATTGTTCCATTGAAGCGTGGATGGGCCTTGCGTGGATTGGTATACTATTAATTTCATTTCCTTAGCAGTTTTTGAATTTGAATAGTGTGCATAGTGTTTAGTGTTATTTCCATGCCTATGATTTTGTCGATTTGATTAGAAATTCTCACAAATGGTATTTATGGTGATAGCTTGAACATTTTAT